>JFGX01000655.1:0-10926 GCA_000729855.1 Epichloe aotearoae | reverse complement strand
TACCCTTTACTTACTACTCTAAAGCCTTACTACCCTTTAATCTAGTAGATTTATTAAGAAATCCTTTAGATTTAGCTTTACTAATATAAATTTTAACTTAATTCTAAGTAAGATATATAGCTTATAAATCTACTAGGTTCTAGTAAATAAGTAGTTCTTAATCTCTTAGCTATTCTTACTTTTTAAGAATTCTATTATTAAATTTATATCTTATAAGGTTATTTAAATCTTCTTATTTACTAGTTTTAATAAGTTTCTATTTTTAATATCTAAAATCTAGGTTTATACTATTAAATATCTAAAATTAATAAATAAAGTATAGTTTATTTTTAGTAACTAGAAAAGCAAATTTATATTATAAATAGTTAGTTTTAGATATAGGGTTTCTATATCTAGGTTACTAGAGGTATATAATAAAAGAATCTCTAATTACTACTACTTATTATATACTAGCTTTATATAATATAGGGTTAAATCTATTAGAGAGGCTAATAGATTTAACTAGTTATAAGTTATACTAATTTTACTTATAAAAGCTACTATTAGGTATAATATATAATATTAGAAGTAAGTTAATTCCTCTAACTAGAGTGCTAAATCCGGCCCTATAAACGTCCCTCGTGACTGAGCTCATTCTGCCACGTAACACTTTAGACCTTCTATTTATATAATAGAAATCAGCTACAATTCAATCCTCTTCTCTACCTTTATCATCCCTTCTGAACACATCTTTGCCCCAAGTCACGTGCCACACTGCGATAATTTAACGGGGGGGGGGGGGCTGGTAATAATAGCTGGTGCTTGACCTGGGGATTAGGTGGTGAGATGTGAAGGGGCAGGCAGGGGAAAAGATGACGACTCAAGCTATCGCTATATACATATGTACGGACTACATGATAGGTGAATGAAATCAAGTCTGTTGGTTTGCTTCATGGTGGCGACCAATCACGGGCTGATTCGGAATCGAGGCAGGGCTGAATGCTTCCTTCCCCCGTTCGTCCCAACAATTGCCATGCACCAGCCAGTGCACCACCACGATTGAGTGCAACATCTTGATTCCACATATTTGTGTTGACTCAGAATCATGAAAGAATCAGCATCATCAAAATTCCCTCGGATAACCCTTGGTATTCATACAAGAATCCCATCGCAATCTCCAAACTGGAACGACGCACCACCGAACCATGTGCTACTTGGAAATGGTGCCCTTGAACAGTTAGAGTCGAGGCTTTCTCCAGATGATGCTCGTGGGCATTACACAGACAGCTTTGTGCTCAGCCTGCCTGCCCCTGGCGCTTGGCATCAATGTCCCCATGTTCCGTATTCTTGGTCGACCTGGTGACAACCCCAGTTTTCCAAGCGGGTGTGCCGAAATACTTGATTCCGTTGGGGTCCTCAAACATGGCTTCAGTCTCTTCCAGGGTCCTCCCGGCGGTTTCGGGGAAACCGAACAACACATGGATGAAGGCGGCCGTGTTGAAAATGGCGAAGATAAGGTACGTCCTCCACTGGATGTTCGCAAAAGCCGGGGGCACGAAGAAACCAAGAGCAGTGTTGAACGCCCAGTTTGCAGAAGTGGCCAGCGCGACGCCCTTGCCGCGAAGTCGGAGGGGAAACAGCTCTGGCGGGTAGGTCCATGAGACGGGGCCCCAGGTCGGGGCAAACGAGGCAACAAAGAGGTAGGTGCAGGCGATGAGGCCTTTGGCACTGGCGCCGGTGAGCTCCATGGTTGGAGCGTTGCTGCCTTGGTACCCCTTGGGACGGATGATGGCGTGCGTGGCCAGGATCCCCGTGTTGGCGTACATGAAAGTGGCCATGAGGACTGAGCCGGCCAACAAGGTGCGGCGGCGACCCCATCGATCAACAAGAAGAAGGGCGGGAATGGTCATGAAAACGTTGATGATGTACGTGATGGAGGAGGCCAGAAGATTCTCCTGGTCCCTATATCCGGCCATTTTGAACACCGTGTTGATATAGTACACTGCGAGTAAAGTAGTAAGCGAGCTGCTCGGTCTCGGCTTCAAGTTCTCAAGTTCTCAATAGTAGCAGAGAGATATCTACGTACTCATGACATTCATGCCAGTCAGCTGCGACCAGATTTGAGTGAAGCATGCGATCAGAGTTCGGTTCAGCATCTCTGGCTTCAAAAGATGAAGGTAGGTGACATTGGCATGGCGACGCTCGAACTCGCACATATCCTTGATGTCTTGCAGTTCCACGGCGACAAAGGGATGGTCAACGTCGCCTTTGCCATGCACCAGACCCAGAACAGAACGGCACTCCTCCCACCGATCCTTCCGTGCCAGCCACCGAGGAAATTCGGGCAGCATCATCATCATCAGGAAAAGGTAGACGGCGGGGATCATCTGGAGTCCCCATGGGACACGGAAAGAGGCTTCGGACCAGTTGTCCCAGTCCCTCCCGCCAATGTAGGAGCAGCCATACGAGATGTAGTACATGACCAAGATGCCCCATGTGATAGCCCACTGCTGCATGCCAATGAACCGGCCGCGTTTCGAGGGTGGTGAAATCTCGGCGATGTATACGGGAACCTGGGCGCTCTCAATTCCCACACAGAAACCGTTGATGATGCGGCCGACGATAAGCATTCCGATATTCTGGGAAGCACAGCAAATCGTTGAGCCAATCATCCTACATCAGTTGAACAATGACGGGATAGGTATTAGTAACAATTGGTGGAAAAAAAAAAGGGGGGGGGGGGGCCTTGTCTCAAGGCGTGAGTGAGTGTGGCCAGGTGGGAAGCTTGTTTGTTATCAAAACATACCAAATGACACAACCGACCATGATAGAATACTTGCGCCCCAGACGATCGGACAATGGGCCCGAGACGAGCGCCCCGAGCCAGGATCCAGCAGCCATCGAGGCCGTGATGCCTCCCTGGACCAGTTCGCGAGGACCGGAACATTTCCCCTCGGTAAAGGGCGGGCCGTAAGGGCCCTGGTTGAAGTAGCAGAGGTAGGATTGCATCCCGAGCTGGGCAGATAGAGACGAAATGTCGAATCCGAAAAGACCACCACCGACGACAGCCACAGAGGCAATGACGTATATGTTGCCCACGACCACCATGTTGGCCGCGACGCGTCGGACGATCCTGATCAAATCCGGTGTACTGTGCTGTACTGTACTGTACCAAGAAGACGCTGGTGAGAACTCGAGCCAGTGTCAAGTCACAGGTCACGGCGAGGTCTCCCAAGTTCGGGGGCGTCCATCCTGCCGGCGCGGGCGGTAGGTACCAGGCAGCAGTTTATATATACATGGAGATGGTCAGCAACCCAGATTTGACTCGGATGGAAATATCAGCCAGCCAAGCTCAGCCGGGGCTGAATGGCAGCAATTTGGGTAGCACAGTCAAATCATGGCTGACATCAGAAATCGACTGCTTTTCTGTCCATCCCAGCCCCCCCTTTTGACTTTGTGCCCGCGGAAGGGTGGCCAGGACCGAACCGATCTGACCATGGCGCCCGCTCGATAGAGAGCTGTTGACCAGCAGATTGTCGGCATCTCCAACTTGTCTCGCGATCCTTGTCCACGCAAGGTCCGATGTGAACTGACTTTCAAGTATACGGAACGTTGGGCACCCCGCTCTCCTCGTCGAGTTGTTCGTTCAATATGCAGTCCAGTCCAGCGTTTGCGATTTGCTGGCCGGCCGCTTGACGCTGTACAACGTAGCATCGTGGTCTGGTACACTCTGGGGCGACACGAGCGAGCCGCGGATTCTTCTCGGTACGCGGTATTATTATTATTATTATTATCATGACTAACAAAGTAAGTAATCCCTGCGCTCACCCTGATTCCTGCGGTGGACTGGCACATCGAAAGCCCTTGTTGCCATGCACATTCTCGCAATGCCAGCTATCCAAGGCCGCGCCGGTTCCGTCGTACTCGACGTGGATGTCCTCGACCTCGATATCGTCGCACCCGCCCGCGGCGGCACTGCACTGAAACGAGCCGACATCCTTGACGTCGTTGACGACGGTGCCGCTCACCCTGCGCCACGCAATCTGGTTCAGCTTGAACTTGGACGAGTTGCAGTCCTTGCCGGCCCAGCCAGAGTAGTTCTCGCACTGCCAGGCGAAGAACGGCTGCTGCCTCAACCTCCGAATCTTGATGTCCTCCATGACGATGTTGGTCGCGTGGCCGGTGCCGCCGCCGCCCCCGTCGGGCGGGTAGCCCCTCGAAGTGCCCGCCCACGTCTTCAGATACGACACGTGGGCCGTGTTGACGAGGGTGATGTTGCGCGCGTAAAAGTCGGTGATGTACTCGTGTCTGCCGACGTACTGGCCCACCGACCCGATGGCCACGCCCTGGCCGTCGCGGAACTCGCTGTCGTAGATGGAGATGCGGCTGGAGTTGCCCTTGAGGGCGATGGCGTCGTCGCCGTTGGTAACGAACCACCTGCGGAAGGTGATGTTGTCCGAGTTGACCGTGTCGCAGCCGTCCGTGTTGAGCGTGTTCCACTGGCTGTTGGACGTGCTGTTGACGTAAATGTCGTCGAGCTCGACGTCGTGCGAGTGCGTGATGGCCATGGTCCACATCTGGCTCTGCACGAACCGCAGGCCCCTGAGGACCGAGTTGTTCAGCCCCCTCAGGTTGATGTTCATCGGCCGACGGGCCAGGTTGCCCTGCGACTTGGCCCAGTCGTACCAGACCTGGCCGTTGCCGTCGAGCGTCCCCATGTTGTGCCCGTCCCAGGTGACGTTTTCGCCGCCAAAGTACCACACCGTGCTCTGGTTCTGGAACCCGATGGGCATGGACACGGACAGCCAGTAGTCGATGTCGGTGCTCCAGAGCATGCGGCCGTAGAGAGCAATCCGCACGTTGTCCATGTGCAGCGTCGTCATGTTGGTCCTGATGTTGTACGTCGGCCCGGGCATGAAGACGAGGCTGTTGGCGTGACACTTGGTATTGAGCGTGTCCATGATCTGGGGAGCGTCGTCACCGCCATGGGCATCCGGCTCGACGACGCAAAACTGACGCTTCTCGGCCCTGGCCTGGGCGTCGAATTCCGACGCTTGGGGGACGTCTCGCAGGGCAAGAATATCAGCGTGTGCCATGCCTCGATGCTCGACCTGATGAGTCGCCAGGACGGCCCTCGCCAAAGCGAGCAGCTTCCAGGCCCTCATGCTGCTGCGGGATCGTGGTCTGAGTCGTGGTTCGGGATCGTGGTTCGGGATCGTGGTTCGGGTGGGAAAAGGCTCCTCTCGACAACCTATCATAATCATCAGAGGATATACGGATATACGAGCATCAAGTTTCTCGCGCGACGACTTCCAGAAGCCAGAGCCCAAGAGACCCAAAACACACGACCAGCATCGGACCGGACGGGCGGGCGGACGGGCGGGCGGACGGATGTCTGCATCTTTTTAAACTTGTTCTGGTCCTAACTAGCCACGTACATACCGAGTACGTATCAATGCACACCATTATGGACACATACATACAAAAGCACACAAAAGGCACGAGGATGCCCACTAGCGCGACCCACCGGCACATCCATCAGCCCCCCCTTCCCCGATTCGTCATGGGGATGATCGTCAAAAAGCCACCACGATGTACGGAGTACTCCGTCCTTCGTTGTCCACGGGAACAGCTTCTACAGATTAGGTTGCCTCGGTAATCGTGCCACGCCCCACTTTTGTTGGGAATTTTTTTCATTGGTGGTTAGAGGCGACCGATAACCAACAAAAGTGGGGCGTGGCACGATTATTGACAGAGGAAGTCTAATTAGGGTTTCCACTCAATCTAGCAACGTGACCAGCCCCCCTCCATCTTCCCCCGTCTTCACCTCCCGGAAAAAGTTGAACGGGTTGGAGAAGCCTCGTGATCCGCCGACAAGGGATCCGCCAAATCCATACATACACTTCCCCCCCCTGAATTATTTTACAAATCTACCTGCCCCAGTCTTTTGTTCCTCTCTAACAGCTGCGATCAGCTGTAAGTGCACTATACTCCTGAATTATCTTAGAGAGCTACAAGGCAAATGCGCAGGGTACAGCACTACTAGAAGATACATAAATTTCCATATAAAGTGAGGGAATCTAGGTACCTAATACCTACTAATTATA
Source organism: Epichloe aotearoae (assembly GCA_000729855.1). Lineage (NCBI taxonomy): Eukaryota > Fungi > Ascomycota > Sordariomycetes > Hypocreales > Clavicipitaceae > Epichloe > Epichloe aotearoae. The sequence goes on along the minus strand of JFGX01000655.1, from coordinate 4,840 downwards.
GCCCCTGTCTCCCTTATTTCCTTGCTAGCACCTAAATCGCTCAATCCCCTGTCATGTAGATCTGTAAAATAATTCAGGGGGTGTACTGTATCTACCCCGGACGATCCATACAAGACGTGATTCGTCGTGTGTTTTTCTAATCCCACCAAGTATCCGCACTTGATCATGATCACGGCAAACGTCGCGGCAAGACAACTCGTTGCTAAGCGGCCAAGACCCCAGAACGAGCCGTTGCACTTGTTGCATCGCGCGTTTGTGCTGCCAAGTCGCGGCATCGGAATGCAACAGGCATTGTTCAGACATGGATTTTCCACGAGTAGAAACAAACGAACACATGCGTCACTTGCAATTTTCTGTCCGCAAAGCCATGCTTAAACCTTCAATGCTATGAATGAGTCCCTTTCTGTTCCGTTTCCCGGCTTCCCCCTTCCCCCTTTTACAATAGGGCTTTTCTTTTTCTACCCATTAGAGAATCAAACGTGCCTCACACGTACCGAACCTCGTCAAACAGACCTGCTCGTACCTGCATCAAACTGGCTACTTCTAGCAAAAAGAACTGGAAAACAATGGTATTCGTAAGGACATGCGAGACCGAGACTGTCTCGTCGTGTGCTCCGCTTGCTTCATCTGGCACAGATGCGTCTGAGGTCGCATCCTCACTGACATTTGTACCATGTTCGTCTTGCTCCTGATCTCGAAGTTGGTTCTGGTCTTCGATTTGCATGGCCTTCATTTTCTTGGTCAAGTCGAGGGGAATGGGCTTTAGCTTGTCATCGGGAAGCCCCACGCGCTTCGACAAAATGCTCTGATCAAATGCCGCGAATGCAGAAGCTTGACTGTCCGCCACCATGTCTTGCTCTTCGGGAGACGGACCAATGTCTGCTGCCCTTGCGCTTACGGGAGAGATGCTGCGGATAATGCTACTCCTTGAAGGCTCGTTGTAGTTGTTGACGGGAAACTCTTTAGGGGGTACTCGAATGGCGTTTGGCGTCATCACTTCGGGGCCCCCGGGGTAACCTCCTGGCGTTGAGGTGCCTGAGCTGCGGTTCTGTTCCTGCCGTCCCTTTGGGCTCGCCGACCTGCTAGGCGTTCCCAGTTCGGAAAGAAGGCGCTGCGCAAACCCTTCTAGGGCCGAGGGTCGTGGCGGCGACCCGGCTCGGAGCGCTTCATCCACGTTTGGTCGTTCTGGCGTGCCAGGTCCTGAAGGCGATGCGTTGCGCAATGATGGCGGGGGCGGCGCATCCAGCATGGATTCGGCAGTATGGAAAGCATCTCGTCTCTGCTCGAGTAGCTCCTCAAACCTTGGAATTGACTGCTTGTAACTGGCAACTTGATCGGCAAGGCGTTTCAATACCTGCAAGACACGAGGCAACTGCGATTCTGTCCACTTGGGTCTGCTTCTGCAGCGTTCTATGCCTTTTAGGCGTTTTGCTTCGTCAAATGTCTCGCTCAATGAGCCCTCCTCGGTAGGTGGTGGCGCCTCGGCCGTCTCGCTGGCCACCGATGTTTCATAGCCATGCTCCAAGTCTTCCTCATCTTCCACGTACGAGTACGTTACGGGATCGCGAGCAAGCCAGCCTTCGAGATTCATGTACCCACAAACGGCAAGGTCCACGATGGTCTCGGTCACTGACAGATTCGTCTCGACTGGGTTCATGAAAAAGGTCTCCAGGAGATCCAAGATGACGTTGAGCAATGGATCGTCCGGACGGAGAGTGTGCTCGCGAATATCTCGCGGTGATCCGGGCATACTGTCAGGCAGCTCCGGTAATTTGTGGTTGTTTGTCGACACCCGTGGGGCTACCAACCTCAGCGAGCAGGGATGGCTCTCAAGCCGGGCCATGGTATCTTTGAGGATATTGGCATAGACATTATCGAAGTTGGTCTTGCCGCCGATGGCACCGGCTAGCGAAACGAGGTAGTCAACCTCTTGCTCGTGAGCACCCACGGTGCGGTGAATGGCATCGTTTGGCAGCAGATTTGTTCTCAATAGAGTGAAAACAGCATAGCGATGATGTCGTTTTAAGATGGCAGACACCAGTTGAAGAGTAACGTGGATGGTTTGTTGGTTTCGTGATCTCAAGCACGACAAGATAAGGTCGACGAGGTTGAACAACAGAGGCGTGGCTGGCTCCTCAGCTTTTTCCGCCATCATTTTTGTCAGATCCATTGATTTTCTCCTGCGTGCGTCACTGATGGACGATCGTGAGGGTTTCTTGTTCGGGGGAAGGGCATCCGGCAAAGCTAGAAGATAATGAAGAATGAGGTTGATCATGTCAGGGTGGTCCAGGGATTCAAGAATCCGTCGTAGATACGTGAGCACAGCAACGGAAGAGCCCCCGTCAATATCAGAGGACTCCAGGAGCGAGGGATATCTGCATTCGGCAATTTCGTCAGTAGAGACTAAAAAGAGATTCGCCGCGGGCGAATAGAACAAGGTATACAATACATACAGCAACTGCTGGAGGAAAATGACTTGAAAATGTTCCAGCAATGTCGACTTGACCTCCACTGACCGACAATGATTCAACACGTCTTGCCAGAACAGCAAGTGAGACAGGAATGTCTCTAGATGCGACTGGAACTCTGACGAGCAAGAGCTGATAATCTCGTAATTGGACGCGGGGTGTTCGTAGTCTGACAATGCCAGAATGGGGGGCAGATCATGCGGCAAGTGATCAATGACCAATTTCCGACTCAACTGGCTATACAAGGCGCCCAAGCCCGTCGCCATCAGGGTTGACAAGTCGCTCTCAACGATCCACTGCTCTAATGCTGCAGAGCTCGATGCAGCCTCGATAATGTACAGCAGTCCCGTTCTAGCAAAGTCGCCCACCTTGCCCTCGTGATGGATGTAATCCATCAAGATGTAGAACAGGGGGAAATCAACTCGTTGTGTACGACCGGCAAATCGGTCTCGTTCGTCGCGGTCTCTTTCGCCGTGTGCATTAGGCAATGGCGATTTGAACCACGCAGGTAAGATGGTAGGGTCGAGACGTATCTTGGTGGTAATGTTGAATGCCAGCTCGACAACCCGGGACTCCGTGTCCAAGCCAAGCCGTACGCTGTTGACACCAGTAATGCGTACCAGCAAATTGGTCAAGCTGGCTGAAAACGTTGGGTTCTCGACAAAGGCTTCTTCTTCGCTCTCAATCAGAGTTGCGAAGAGCAGCACGGCTTCTTTGATGATCCATTCGTTGTAGGAGGTCGTCGCAATCTTGCCAATAGGGACGTAGATTTGTTTGATGGAAGCATACTGAATGCAGGGATGAGGAAGCGGGCGCCGGCTCTCGTCGCTGAGAATATTCGTGAGCTCTTGCAGGCGGATCTCGAGCGTCTCGGCGGATTCGCTGTCCCGAGATAGATTGGATGATGTGCGCCATGTCGACTGTTTTTGTTGGTGTTAGTCAAGAGCTGGCGAGGAGGTACAAGCACTTGTAGGAGCTTAGTCGCGCAGACACGGTATTCCTCACCAGCAGGTTGGCGTATTCCTTCTCAAATCGATGTAGTCGTTTCGCCGGGTCTTTGGCTTGGTCTTTTCGGGGGCTGCCCGCCGCCAGAGGGCTCAACAATCGCGACCACTGCAGTTTGTCAAAATCACGGCTTCTGGTCAGCTTCAAGTAATACCGAGCCGCTCAAAGTGTCCCTCCCAAGCCCCAGGATGCCGGGTTCAGCGGCAAGACGTAAAGAGGGAGGCCGCACTTACGAAATCCATGGTGATGCCGGCATCATCCCCAGGAGAGCAGACGGCGAAGGCAGAGCAAAAGTGCCCTCAGTAGTAGCGGTGCCGCGTTCCTTGCGCGTTGCAAGTTCGAGGTAGAGATGGTTGTCTGGTGCGGACTAACTTGCTGTCGATCAGACTACGGAGCACCTCGGATATACATACAGTGTACAAGACGTGATGTGATGGAGCTTGGAGCCAAGCCACAACAGGCTCAACAGCATACAAGTCGGCACGTACAGTGGGGCGTACAGTGGGGTTACAGTAAATCTCGGCTCCAACAAAGTTGATCTTGTATCCAGGGTGGAGCCTTGTGACCTGTATTAGGCAGGTAGTGAAAAACTACTATATATACCCTATATATATAGGGCATATACTAATTCCTATAGTGTATTAGTGTAAAGGCACTTATAATATAGTATATATAATATATATATATTATATATAATTAAACTTTTAGTAATTTATTATAAGTATCTAGCTTAGAAAAAGTAGTAAACTACTAAGTAATTTAATAAGATATAATATAGTATATATACTAAGTATATACTAATATACTTATAGGGTAATATATATAATATATATATAATAGGGAAGTAAGAAATTATTATAACTATACTACTTAAAAGAGTAGTTTATAATAAAGATAATATAATTAGTATAAATATAGGATATATATATTCTATATATAATTATACTTTTAGTAATTTATTATAAGTATCTAGCTTAGAAAAAGAAGTAAACTATAGAGTAATTAAAAAAATAATACCTTATATATAGTTAGTATATAGTTAGTATATAGTTAGTATAGACCTAGTATATACTAACTATATACTAACTATATACTAACTATATACTAACTATATACTAACTATATATAAAGTTTTCTCCCTAAAGTATAGTTTTAAAGATCTTAAATATATATAAAGAAATCTCTTTACTAAGTCTTATAATACTTAGAATATACTATAATTTAATAATTACTATATTATTTATATTTTATATTATTATACTAACTTAAATATAATTATAAGCTACCCTAACTATACCTAATATTATTTAGCACTAGGGAAGTAATACTAATAAGGTCTATACTCTATTTATATATACTATATATAC
>JFGX01000654.1:0-10941 GCA_000729855.1 Epichloe aotearoae | reverse complement strand
AAAGATTAGTATATAGGATCTAAAGAGATATTAATCTCTAATTAGAACCTTACTATATCTAATAATAGTTTTAAAACCTAATATTACTTTTATAGCTTTATAACTCTTATAATACTTATAAAACCTAGGGCTATAGTATATAAAAGTAGCTAAAAAAGCTCTTAAGTATAGGTATATATAAGTAAACCTAGTAATTAAATATAGTAATAATAACCCTAAATTAAAGGTATATAGTAATACTTCTTTTACTAATAATACTATAATATAAAAAAGCTTATAAAGCTATATTATAAAGCTATATTATAAAGCTCTTTAAAAAGCTTATACTTTTTAAAGTAAGTAAGTAAGCTACTATAATAATATTATTAACTAAAGTAAAGCTTCTAGTGCTTTTTTACTATAGTAAAGAGCTTATAGCTTTTAGATAGTTATATTAAGAGATTAGGCTATACCTAGGTAATAATATACTTAAAATTAAATATAATAATATATAGATAATTTACCTTCTTAAGAAAGAATTTATTAAGCTTATTATAAAGCTTTAATATATAGATATTTATTATTACTAGCTTTATTAAGAGATTATAAAAGGAATCTTTAATATTACTTAGATTACTACTAAAGAGATAATTACTAATAGCCTTATAAAGCCTCTTATAAGGAATACTTTTATAAGCTTTAATAAGATACTAGGGCTTATATAACTACCCTCTAGTATACTTAGTAAAAAACCTAAAGAACTAGTATTATATAATAACCTTAATTTAGATAAGATTATAACTAATTAACTATATTTTTATACTATAGAATTAATTTAAATATTATAAGATTAATTTAACTAATTTTATTAATTTAGATTTATTATAAGGAACCTTAAACTAAGTCCCCTAAGGGGGTATATTATACTTATAAGGGTATAATTAATCCTTACTATATAATAGTCTTACTACTTAACTAGCTAAGATAAGAGTTTACCCCTAGCTAGTTATTTTCTAAGATCTCTATAACTTTATAGTATATTTTAGTACTATATAAGTACCCTACCTATAGTAAAGGTACTTAGGTATTTTAGCTATAGTCCGCACCCTCTTATAGGGTTGGATAACTTAATAGAGGTGGTCACATTGAACCCTAGCTTCGCGGTCTAACATTTAACTACACGGTGGAGGTGGGGGCTGACGAGAGCGGTGGGGGCTGAAGTGATACCAAGAAGTCAGGGGTCATAATAATGCTTGATTATTGCATCATCTGTGTAGCTACTGCGTGTAATATGACCACCTTGAATTACATAATAATAACGTAAGTCATTTTCCACCCCAATAGAGCTGACGAGATTGGTGGGGGCTGACGGGAGCGCGACTCAACATTGCTTACTCCATTCCGCTTACATTTGGATGAAATCTGTTAACTGGGGAGACATGGCTGAGGCTGGCTCGTCAAGGAGCTAACTGTGCTTCACCCATACTCTTTCCAAAATTCTCAGTTCCCTTCACTTGCTTAACCAGAAGCAGTCCATCATGGCGGCCTCCACAAAGCCGCTGGTCGTCTTGACCTCTACTCCGGGTGCCGGTCATGCCAACCCTATCAAGACTATCGCCAGGGTGAGGAAGTATCTTCAATGACTACAAACTGTCGAAATCCTACAATCAGAGACTAACCACTTCACCATAGGCCCTTGTTCTTGATGGCTACCAAGTCACAGTTGTTTCTGCCAGTGCATACCGGGCCCATTTTGAAGATGCCGGATGCAGTTACGTTGCTGTCCAAGGTTACGGAGACTACGCGGACGAGGATCGCGATAAGAAATGGCCCGAAAGAGTTGCGATGCCGCCAGGACCTGAGCAATTTGCCTGGACAATCGAGCAGAGCTTTGTCAAAGTTATACCTGACCAACTAGCCGCGGTCCAGAAAGCCATTACCAAGCTGAGGGAGAGGCATCCAGGCATGCCAGTGGTGTTGCTTAATGAGTCCGCTTTTCTAGGCTCGCTCCCACTTATGAGAGGTGCCAGAGGTGTGAAGCCTGATGGATTCATTGGCATTGGCATCAATCCCATATCTCTGAGCAGCGTGGATACCGCTCCATTTGGGACTGGTCTACCACCGCCTACATCACCTGAGTATGTGTCGCTAGCCTTCTTTTCTCTCTTGTTGCCTCAACGCGAGGGCAGGTGCTGACTTCTTTGCACAGGGAGGTTGCTCAGTATGCAGTCATGTTGGACGGGCTGAAGTCCACCTTCTCAAAAGCACAAACAGTCTTCAATGAAATCTTGAAAGACGTTGGAGGTGAAGCTGTCGATGGCTTCTTTGCCGACGCACCCTTCCTATGGCCCGATCGCTACTTGCAAATGTGCCCGCCCTCAATGATGTATCCGAGGAGCGATGCACCCAAGAGCGTCCGATTTGCTGGAGGAATGCCGAAACTGCCAAAATCGACAGACACAATGGAACTACCATGGGAAAGACCCAAATGGTGGCGAGACGAGATCGAGATCAATTCAGCGAAAAGGGACATTGTATTTGTTTGCCAGGGCACTGTTCGTATGGATTGGAACGACATCGTCATACCTGCGATGCAGGGATTGAAGGATCGTCCAAACACGCTCGTAGTCGTCGCACTTGGTCAGCGGGGAGCGACACTAGACGCAAGTGTCCCCGTGTCCGAAAATGCTCGTGTTGTAGATTATCTTCCCTTTGATGATATTCTCCCGCTCGCTTCCGTTTTTGTTGGAAATGGTGGCTATGGCGGTGTTCAAAAAAGTGCTGCACATGGCATGCCTCTGGTGGTTGCAGGAGATAGTGAGGATAAACCGGAAATGTGTGCTATAGCTGAGTGGGCTGGTGTGGCTGTCAATCTGAGAACTGGCAATCCGACGAGTGAGGCTCTTCGGGCTGGTGTCGATAGGGTTCTCTGTGATCCAAAATATAAAGCGGCCGCATTGAGGGTTCAAGCAGAGACGGATGCTGCAGACCCCATTAGAGTTATTGCCAACAATATTGACGAGGTAATTGCTGGTGTTAAGCCATGTAAAAAGGCAGGCTGTCGAAACAGCTAAACAGGAACGCACCGAGGCGATCAATCCGGCCTGGATCATTCGAAGCTCAATGAGAGCGAGGCGGTATTACCCAAGGTTCCTTGGAGTTGCCATAAGCAAACCTGGATATTGGAGCGCAAATTCGCTAAATATATTAGTAGCTTCGTCATACGATGGCAGCGGCATTGAAGGCATCTCGATAAATTAAGGCCGTTTTGATACATAGCAGTTTACCATTTTAAGGGCCAATCTTATTAACGGGATCCTACAGGGCAGCCAGGAGAGTCGAATTGTGTCTTACGTTTGTCATGAAAGAAGACACCATGCAGTTGTCGCACAAGCCAGCTGCATCTTGACACTTTTGACACTTTTCACAGAGACGAGTGGTCTCGTGTATATTTTCATGTGTTCTATCAACGGGGTGATTTGTATTTCGTTGGCCATGGCAACATTATCCTAACCGTCGGTCATAAGTCGGATGCTTATAATAGGGGCTGCTTGTAGAGCCGTCAATTCACAGTGCCCTGCCTCGGCATCACAAATTCGCTCGGCTTCTTCCATGAAAGTATTTCCCATATTATCTTAAAGCCACCACTTAGCACGTGCAGTATTCGCCTAGTATACATACTAGCTAACTATTAGTATAACGCGTATAAATCTAGCTAATTGTTTACCTGTTGCCACCCACCATGGCCGCAGTAAGGGAGTGATGCCTAAGGTGTGAGGCTATTATATCTAACAAATCTCAGATATTATCAGATACCCGGTGGTGACTAGTCAAGTTGTGTGCAAAAGCGCATCAATAACCTTGTGGACACAAGCAAGCAGAACATGTACCTATAAGATTTATTCATAGAGGCATAGCCTATCTAAACTCTAAAACGAACAGCATAATTGCCAGGCCTCCCACTAATCAAAAATATCCTTCCCGAACATTGTGTTATGTTGACTCTCATAAAACAAGACTTGTCGTGAACCCTGCTCTAGGCTGCATATTTTCTCACTTCACCATGTATATTCGACAAGGTAGGAAACTCCCCCATTAGCAGAAAAGCCCGCTGACTGTTTATTACTAAATATCAAACGTTTTCTTAGGCACAGCTCTGGCAGCTGCAAACAATAAGGACAACATTCGCATTTACCTACAAGACCGAGCGGGTATGGTCAATGAGGGGATTTGCAACGGTTCTAGTTAGCAAAATGGGAAAAAACTTTTCAAAGCTAAGATTGAATCGCCGCTGGTAGTTGCTCACGACAGGCTGAGGCAGGTTCGTATGCACGTGTAGCCACCGCATTAGAAAGATTCACTTTTGCTAACGAAAACAATATATCCAAATTTATTACTTTACCGACGATAATTTCTGAACGAGTTTTTCTATGACAATGGAAGGTGGGTATTGGGCAGCCTCGGACACAAAGGGTTTCAGGTGTCTCCCTTTACAAAACTTGCCGCACGGTGGAATGACGGAGAGCCGCGTGTATATGCCCAATTAACAGACGATGCAATTCAAGAGTTTGGGAGCACCAGTAAGCTAGGTAAACATCCTTTCTCCTTCAAAATCTAACCATGGCATAGATCCTAAAGGACCCTGGGACAAATTGCATAATTTTGGCAAGGGACTCTACAATACAGGCATTGCTATCAATCACACCTTACGGGAGCAAAAGTTTAGCAAACGTCGACTTCCAATGACTGCTAGTACGTTAAGAAATTATTTCTCCATAGACTCTACTATCAGTCAACTCAGGGAAACATTGTCGAAAAAAATATATGAGAGCGCCTGGGGAGATGGTCAGTTTAGATACATATCTGCTTCGTGGGGCTCACCCATTGTGGCTATAGCTTCTGACTCCCAGCGCGTCTACCATGTGAGTTCTAGCAATCGCTTGGTGGAATCAGTAATCTCTGAATTGGGTACAAACAGTAAATGCTTGGATAAGGAAGCTTGGCGGATCTCAATTGGCCGTCTTGGAATACGGCAATAATATCCGAATCGACTTGCAGGACGAGAAAGAGGGTACAACTATTTCTGAATACGGCTATTATCACGAGACGGGCCATTGGGTTACTGCCAGTTCCGTACTCCCATCCTGAAATGTTAACTTGTGTCCTCATAAGCGAGGCAAGTAGTTTGGAACTATAAGTGTTATACCGCAATAAGTTACTAATTAGATTAGGTAACTAAACGCCCATTAGTGAAAAATCAAATGCGTAGTAGTAACTAGGTACCCCCACACATGCATTGTCAGAAAAGGTACCTCCTTTATTTCAACGCGCTATATTCTATAATTTCGTAATCCGCTTGCTTCAAACGCGAATTATCACACACACTAGTTTTATTTATGTCACTAGTAGTAAGCAGAAATAAAAAACTAACTAAAAAGACGCGTTTATAGTGTTATAGTTATTTAGATTAATGCGTCAAATAGAGGAGGTACCTACTCCGTAGTTACTACGACGCATTTGATTACTCATTTAGATTGCCCCTCTCGCTCAAAATCAGCAGATATGACATATCAATTTAGGAATCAATATATTATCTGAGAATGACGTGGCCTGCATGCATGCATGCATGTAATTTAGCCTGGAGTACGGAGTAGGTAGTCGAGGTTAACGTGGCTAGCATGCAATGTGGCATAGAAAGGCAGGGCGGCGGCAGTGAATAGCAAGTCAAGGTTGTATGTACATATGTTAAATACTGGAACGTGCGGACCTGCACACTACTCAAAAACGGTATGATCTGAATGTTTGATGATATTCTTTTGTGAAGCACAAGCACATCTAACACATAGCAGGTACCGTATCTCCTCCCCTCGTCCCGTGCTTCCTTCCCATCCACGGACATACCCCCGCAATCTCTCAGAATTCTCTTTTATCAACGAAGGAGCCTGATCATAGGATATCTAGAGACCTCAACTGCTTTAGTGAAAGCCGCCTCCAAACTCCAGCTCCCTCTTTTGGTCAATTCTATACCGCTCGTTTCACGCTTGAAGCCGTTGGCCCCGAGTAGCACTATGTATCTTGTACCCAAAGAGGTGTGATTATTATCGTCCTTTCTTTGGTCACGTCCGAGAGCATCAGGTTTCGAAGGGATCAAAACCCCGTTGCTAATTGCGGCATAGTTTGATAGCCTCTACGTCTCTTAATTCGGCAGTCTCGCACAGAAAACGCTTGCCCGTGGCATACAGCTTAATCACACTGAAGCTGCGGTATATCAGCCCCCCCCCCTCCCAAAAAAAAATTGACAGCAAATATCTGCCTTGGAATTCATGCTTACGCGCCCTCTCGCTAGGCACTTATTGCTAGCAACCTTCTTGAGCTCACACGTGATGGAAGAAGTTCCGCTTTGGAGCTGGGCAAGCTGGGCGCCAACATGCTCGGTCGCCGCCACGTACTTCCTTCTGTCTGCAGCACTTTGAAAGAGGTTTGGATCGAAGGCACATTCAAAACGGTCACACATATTGTTACCGTTCGCGACCCCATCTCCACAGATGAAGGCGACTTGAAAATAGCTCTCTATGGAAGCTTTTTGCCAGTTCCAAACAGAGATTTATTCCCAACCCCAAATGACTCGGAATATGAGCCACAAAGGCAACCTGGTGCTGTGGTGGTCGCGAGAGATCCCGTCATTCTGAATGAATGCAGGAGAAGAGTCTTGACAACAGTAATCAACAAAGGAGATCGCCCTATTCAAATTGGATCACATTACCATTTTTTGGAGCTGAATCCCCTGCTATAATTCGATCGTAGCAAAGCATATGGCTATCGCCTCGACATACCTTCTGGGACGATCATTCGTCTTGGGCCTGGGGAGGCCATGAGGGTTACCTTGGTGAAAATTGGTGGCAACATGATGATAAGCGGGGGCAACTGTCTGGCCTCTGGCTTTGTTGAACAATATCTTGTTGAAGAAATAGTGAAGAATTTGCAGATCAAAGGCTTTGCTCATGTTCCTGATCCCGATGCTAACACAGGATTTATCTATGACCTCAGCCGGTCTCGCTCTGAATACGCGGCCATGTATGGCCCAACAACTGGAGATCGGGTGCGCTTGGGCCACACAGATCCCTGGATTACAGTTGAGAAGGACTTTACGTTGTACAGCAATGAATGCAAAGCTGGATATGGAGGAACCTTGCGTGACGGCATGGGTCAGGCTTCTGGGAGACCCGCTGAGCAATGCTTAGACTTGGTGGTTGCAAATGCCCTCATTTTAGACTCCACAGGTACATATAAAGCAGACATTGGAGTCAAGGACAGCGTCATCGTGGGATCTGGCAAGGCTAGTAACCCAGACACCATAGATGGGGTTACGGCGAAAATGTTGATAGGTAGCTCCACAGCTATCGTGCAGGGAGAGGGTAAGATTATAATAGCTGGCGGTGTCGATACTTATACAAGTCAAATAAGCCTACAACAGGCACAGGAATCAATGGCCTCTGGTGTGACCACCTTACTAGGGGGTAGCATAGGGTCAAGGTAAGTGAGCACTAGTGCCAATCCGTCATGTGTGTACACATCTTAATATATTGAGCAGCGCCGGAACCCATTATACTTCAGGAATAGGTAGCACAGGCGCCGTTCTTCAGATCTACGATACGCTGCCTCTCAACATTGGATTGATCGGCACGGGTTCCGACTCCACTGTCGAGAATCTCCGCGAGCAAATCACTGCCGGTGCTTGTGGCATGTGTGTCCAGGAATCTCGAGGAGCAACTCCCGCCACAATTGATGCTTGCTTAACCGCATATGACGAATTTGATGTTCAATGCAGTATTAGCACCGACACACTCAACGAGTTTGGGTATGTTAAAAGATCGATCTCTGCGTTTAAGGACAGAACAGTCTATACGTATCATACTGAAGGTGCTGGGGGCGGACATGTGCCTGACGTAATATCGCTTGCGGGACACAACAATATTCTGCCAGCATCTTCAAATGTGACCCGTCAATTCACACAAGACGGATCGGACGAGCTACTCGATATAGTTATGGCTAGTAATAATCTATCCAGAAGCATGAACACAGACTTCTGCTTAGCTAAGTCTCAGATCTGGACGAAAACCATCGCTGCAGAGGATTTTCTACATGACCTAGGCTTGATTAGCATAATGAACTCCGGCTCCCAAGCCATGTGGCGCTGTGGAGAAGTCATATCACGCTATTGGAACACAGTACACAAGAATAAGCTCCAGAGAGGCCCCTTGAAGGCAGATCAAGACACTAGTTCCGACAATTTCCGAGTTAAGCGACACGTCAGCAAGTACACCATCAATCCAGCTATTGCCCAAGGCATTGGGCCCATACTTGGCAGCTTGGAAGTTGGCAAATTGGCAGATATTGTTATCTGGGAGCCAGCGTGGTTCGGGACGAAACCCTCGTGCATATTGAAGGGCGGTATGGTGGCTTGGGAGCAGACCGTAAGTGAAAATGAAGGGTACTGAGCAAGCAGCATGACTTGGCCATAAGTAACTAATATTCGTCTTCTCATCTTCAGGGTATCCCGAGCGGCTCTATTCCCACTATCCAATCTATTTTTGGCCGCCCTATACACAGATCGCTTACACCATCATCCAAAATACTAATCGTTGGCAATGAGGAAAGTTGCCTAACGGCCAGAAATGCGGGCAAAATTTTCCCGTTTCTTGCCGGGAAATTCGAACAAAATCACCAAGGTACCGCGATAGTCCAGTATTATGCAGCGGCTGGCACAAACGCTGCGTGTTGGAACCGTACCTGCATCCTGTTGGGGAAAGAAAGCGATACCGTCGGTGGTCGCGAGTTGAGGCCAGACTTTCTGGATGAAACGCTAGCATTAGGCTGTGAAGTGTTGCCCGGCAGTGGGTAAATTAACCGATCGCGAGTGATATGCGCTTATAACCGTATTAAGGAAGCTAAAATACACCTTATATTAATATACTATCTTAGAATAAGAAGTATATAAGATTTATAATAGCTACTCTCTCTATAAAAGAGAAGCTTTAGACTTTCTATTTATATAATAGAAATAAGCTATAATTTAATCCTTTTCTTTACCTTTATTATCCCTTCTAAATATATCTTTACCCTAAGTTATATACTATACTATAATAGTTATAAGCCTAGAAAGTTTACTAAGAGACCTATAACTTTACTATTATTCTCCTTATATACTAAACCTATATATATACTATATATTACTTACTATCTAAGCTTATAATAAATACTATAACCTCTCTTTACCTAAGTCTTAAAACTAATATTAAGTTAGTCTTATTTAATAAGTAAGAAAAATAGTATAAAGTATTAAAGTAAGCTACCTAAAGCTAAGAGATTTAGAGAAAAGAGTTAATTCTTAGCTTCTAAAGCTTAACTCTAACTACCTAGAAAAGCCCTTTACTATTATACTAGAGGTATATAAAGCTCTTATTATATAAAATAAAGGAAGTAATAAAACTAAGCTTACTTTCTAAGAGGCTTTATTCTTTCTATTCTATAAGTATATAACTAAGTATTAAGTATTTAAAGTAACTAAGTCTAAAAAAAGGACTATTAAAACCTAGATTACTAGTATTATTAATTCTAATACTTATACTATAGTAATTAATAAGATTAAAAAGAGTAATATAAATAATAAGAAGCTTATTTTATACTAAATCTTTATTAAACTTAAAAAGAGGTTTTTACTAGAATAAGTAATTATTAAGGTAGAAATTATAGCTAAATATATAGTATACCTTAATAATACTAAATATATAAATATTTAATTTAAGTATTAGATTAAGTAATAAAAAAAGCTATACTAAAAAGTATTAGTATATAAGATTAATAAAGTTTAGGGTTCTAATATAATTTATAACTTTATTATAGTAATTAGAGTATACTTTAACCCTAAATAAGTAAAAACTAAGATTATATAGCTAGTATAAACCTCTAACTCTCTTCCTAAAGATATTACTCTTATAGAAATTATAGCTAAGTATACTTAGTATTATAGGGTAATATAAGCTATAAGCTTAGTCTTTAGTAAAGGGAGCTATATAACTATACTTAGGGATTACTTTAACTAAGGTAATAAACTATAAAGCTAAAAGAATAATAGCCTAAAAAAGTGCCTTTACTATATAAGTAAGGCACTAATTACTTACTTTTAGTTCTTCTAAGTATACTATAGCTTATACTTTATAGTAACTAGTAAAAAAGCTTAAGAATTTAAGCTATTTATAAAGGTTAACTATAAGAAGGTTAAGAAATACTATAAAAACACTAAATAAAAGAACTTATATACTAAGGTTATAAAGAATAGGTAAATAGTAAAAGGTATTAAAGATTATAAAGAAAGGAAATTATCTAGTGCTATTATAGTAGTAATTATTAACCCTAGTATTTTAGAGAGCTTTATACTACTAAAGGGTAGCTACACTATACTAAAAAATATAAAGTATATGCTCTTAGAGAGTATTCTTTTTAATAACTATAGCGCTCTTTATATTATAAATAATATAAGTTACTTTAAACCTAATACCTTTAAGGAAATATTTAATAATTACCTTAAGGCTAGAATAATCTCTTTTTAGATTACTAAAAGAGGTACTTATATAATTAAGAATATTTTTAATAGGCTAAAGGGAGAACTTATAGAAAACCTTACTTTATAGAATATTATACTTATAGAAGGATTTTATATAAATATTATATTAGAGAGCCTTCTTTAGAAAAAAGGTATTTAGTATTATAAAGTAAACTACTTTTTATATATTAAACCTTACTATAAGAGCTTATTATTAGCTAAACTTAAGAGAAAGTATAATATTATTTTCCTTTAATATAAGCCTCTTTCTTCTTATAATAATCCTAAGTAAGTAGTAAATTTAGCTACTATACTAGTAATATTCTTAATAATTAATTTAGAAGTAAATAATAATATAA
>JFGX01000653.1:0-10941 GCA_000729855.1 Epichloe aotearoae | reverse complement strand
AAAGTTATCTTTACCTTCTAGGTAGTAATAAGATTATAATAATTTAGCTATAGAAAGGTTAGTAAATAAGTAGTAAAATAAAATAAAATACTTACTATTCCTAAGATAAAACCTAGGAATATTATAACTAGAAGTTACTACTAAGATACAATATATTAGTTATATAAAACTACTATAGCTAACCCTAAAATATAAGCAAAAAGCTAGTAAATATATAAGGAAAAGATAGACTTAGTAAACCTTAGTAGCCCTAGTTAACCTAAATATAATATAGTATACTATATTAGTATAGTTAAACCTAAGAATTAGGTTTAAGTAATATATAGTAAAATAGAAGTAAGTTACTTTTAAAAATATATAGTCCTTAGAATTATTCTTATTCTTATTACTAAGAGTATTTATAAGTCCTTAGACCTAATCTAGAATAACTAAAAGATTAAGGAAATTACCCTTTATTATAAGTATTATTTAGGGAAATATTAGTAATAAGAAACTAAAAGACTTAGGAAAAGTAGTATACTTACTATATTATATATATTACTATACTTTATATACTAAAGATAGTACTTTAAGTATTTCCCCTTAATAATAGTAAATATTTTATAGGGAAAATAGTAGTTAATTTATAGAAGTTTAAGCTTAAATAAAGGGCTTTTCTTAAAGTCTATATACTTAGTATATAAATAGTATATATAACTATACTTCTTTAAGTAAATAGTCTTAGTATTTATAATAAAGGTATAGTAATTAATAAGGGAAAAGTTATAATAACTAAAGGTATAATAATATTTTAAAAAAGGTTTACTATATTTATAAAAGGAAAAAGTATATAATATAATAAGAAACTAAAGATAAATTTATACTTAAGTATTACTTATTATTTATTATTATTTTAATATAGCTATTAGTTAGTAAATAGTTATATACTAGCTAGTAAAAGCTATTTAGAAGCCTAGCTAAAAGTAAGGGGGTAATTATAAGGCTTACTTATAATACTAGTGCACTAGTAAGCCACTAGCTATAAGCTAGTGACTTGCACGCATAACACACTTAGACCTAGTAAGCTTTAGTTAATATACAAGTGCCCCTATACCTCTTGCCTAGCTATCTCTTGTTCTCACAGCGCCACAAGCAACGTTACCTCTTATTACGTGCACCTATAAGAACCCCTCTTTCTTATATATCCCTCTCTAGTTATAATAACCTCTCTTAGTTCCCTTTTCCTCTTCTAGTTAGCCTAGATTAAATAGTTAATACATAACGTATTCTTGATCCTAGCTCGCCCCTGTATACTATGGACTGGCTGCTCAGGGCCATGAGCCCCCCCCAACGGAGGTTGGTGAGCAGAGACAGGCGATTACAGAGGAATGATGCCGGGGTTGACAGTGCGGGTCTGGAATGGAGAGCTTCGATATCTCTGAATCTCGTGGCCTGGCCACTAGGAGGCTCTCTGAGGTTGATGCAAGCTCCGTGAGGGGGAAAGGCCATGCAGGAGCGCCATCATGTTCATCAAGATAAGGCGAAGCTAAGGCCTTTTGAGTCTGAAACAAAATGATACCATGCGCGTATCCCTTGAGTGGGCCAATCTTCCAGCTTGCGTTCACAAGAGTGTGAGCTTTTCAGATGCAAACTCACGATCTTTCCATCATTTGTTGCACACCGCTGACCGGAGGCGAGAGCGAGTACAGCTGATGACGTATTTCGGCACAAGAATTTCTCTGGCTATTCTTTGCACTGTGGTCAATATTCTTCGTTGATGACACAGGTGCAAATGTGCTGTCATGATAATTTCAATCCTCCCCGTCGCTGGTAGGCGTAGGTAGGTGCAGATTGAGGCGGGCGGCACGAAAGATGCGACCAAAGTCGTTGACGATTCACAGCCCTGCAGATAGCCACGCAGGGCCATGGCTAGGAATTCTGTGTGCCATTCCTGCATCATTCCGCTCGTTATCCGACCGTGTCTCACTGCCGACATGCCAGGTAGAGCTTGCGCAAGGCGACCATGGGCGACAAGGCAATTGCGGCAGAGCACCACAGATGGGATGAGACAATTGGCTTGGGACGGAATTCCCCAAGCTTTTCATTACGTTGCAGTTATATCAGCTTCGATGACGAAACCTGCGCCAGCCTGCACAGATTGGCTTTGTCTGTCATGACAAGTGATTTTTGTGATGGCTGTTCTGGACAAGAAGCAGTCAATTCCAAGGGGAGGCTGGCAGAATGTGGCGTCACGGTTCGATCGAACATGGCAATCACGGTCCACGATCCAAGAGCAGTGGTACCTGCCTCACCATTACCGCCATGGTGTTAATCCACTGCTAGTGGATGCTTTAATGTCGAGAGCCGCAAGCCCGCCGTCGCACGCAGCATCGTTAAAGAAATTCATGCAAGGGAATAAAATAAGCTGTCTCGTCCTTCTACGCACACCATCGAACTATGCCCCGTAGACTCTTGTAGATACGGACGCACAACGAGCAAAATTAGCATTGCTGCAATTCGCAACGAGTGTTGCTATTCAGAGCTGTGTTTTCTTGCTGACCAGAGCTGTACCCATGTAAAAATCTGTCTTAGCTGTATTTTGTTACTAATTAATTAACTGACTTCCTGACTTAAATTGATGATTCTGATGATGTTGATTGAAGGAAGAAGGTTGCGCCCGCGAGGCTGCCTACAGGTGCGGTGGGCGGGGGCGATAGGCCTGTACAGTGGGTGTATATTCTCGGACTATTTTTGTTGCCAGGAAAGTGGGGATGTGGTAAATGTGGCCCTATCACGTGGTGGGTGTTACACTCTATGTATAACTGAGTAGACTTGTCTCGTTTGCTCTCCTACCTTTCTGATTGTCTCTTTTTCTTCTTCTTGCTTGGATGCCAATCTCCGATTCGCAAGGCTCGTCTTATTACAAAGTGAAGTCGAACCCAACAACCCAAACCCACCACGGCAGCGCGGTAACAGCGCTATTCACCCATGATGCCGCTAGTCTGCTACAATACTACAATATCGACTCATCCATCGCCAAGTTCCTTTCGAACTTGTCGACGTCTGCAATGACCAGCTGCACCGTGGCAGTAGAGCCCGACAAAATCGTCCAGTTCCGAGAGCCTATATCTCTGTCGGACATGGAGATGTTGGCGCTGGCTAGAGAGGTTCATCCAGATGTAGTGGCTCGCTGTACTTTCCACGGGTTCATAGGTGAACCCTCATCAAATGCTCTCGCTATATGCCGGCCTTCACCAAGATGCGAGACATCCTTCCACTGCTCTTTTCTGGCAAGCACCCATTGGTCCTCACCCACGGCATCCTTAATTCGGCTTCACTCTGTTTGCGCTAGATAATGCTCTTGGTAGCATGGATGCCGCTGGATGGAAGTATTTTGACAACTCCGACTACCCGAGGAACGAACTCTGGCGGATACTTCGTGGCCTAATCGGAGGACTATCCAATTCTGAGATGTAGTTAATTCAGGCCGCGAGAATGGCTGGGATGTTCATCCGTTACGGCAGCCCATATGATAGTGGACACAAGAGAATGGCGGCGGTTCGGGATGTGAAGTTGGTTGCGGCTTAACGTGTCCCCGAGTCACAACTTTACTATGGCAAGTAAGCTGCTCAGCGCCTCGTGGTGCAGGACGCGGGTCATGCGGTGGAAGTATGATCCTAATGGAAGAAACCATGTTCATTTCATTGAACTACGGAGTATGTGTCGCTTGTAAGGTAACCAAATGCCCTCATTATGTCCAAGAAGCAACTGAAACTACGTGCACATCGCTAAAAGACTCTGTGCAGGACCCGCCGCCAAGTTGGCATCGCCTTGATCTGGTCCTGGTACGCCCGGATGTCATCCCAATCCAGCTCGCGCCGTCCCGTGTCCACGTCAATCTGGTCAAGTCGCAGCCAACCCGTTCGCTTCCAGATGAATCCAGCAGCCCAGAACGCAAGCAGAATGGGGAACGCAAGATAGGACTTGAAGAAACCCTCCACGCTATTAAGGCCATCCAGGCCCGGAGGAGCAATGGCAGTAAAACACTGGAATTCAGTGGGTTAGCACGAGTGGTTCAGCATTTTTTTTCCCCCCAAGAACAAAAAAGGAGAAAAGGGCAGAAGAAGCTCACCTGAGCAATTAAAACCAAAATACATGAAATCAAGCCGATCCAGGAGCCGTAGACGCCTAACGCGGCACGAAAGGGAATTTCCTCCAGAGAATGGCCGTGGTAGGCCCACGCAGCCCGGAAACGAATGTGTGACAGACAGATTCCTCCCCAGGCAAACAGAACAGCCAATCCCGAAATAGCCTGCAGCCAGTCAAACACCGTGGGACCCGATGCGCTCAAGTTGAGATAGGCAAGTGGCCCCGTTAGAAGAAGGACAATAACGGAGGCAAGCGGCCGTCCAGATCGGTCGATGTAGGTGAAGATCTTGGGCGCATAGCCCTGTTGAGCGAGGGCAGTGAGCGTGCGAGATCCTCCAAAGACGGCCGATACGCCGATGGAGAGCACTGAGATGAGGATAATGGCGTTCATGAAGTGATCCAGCCCACGCAGCTTGGCATAGTGGCCGATCAGGACCCACGGGGATGCCTTAACATCGGTGTAAGCCTGGCTGGCCAGCAATCGCGGATCATCAGATGGAATAAGCAATCCGACGAAGAAGAGGCCCAGGACATAGAAGACAATGACTCGCCAAAAGACTTGCTTGATAGCACTGGGGAGCGACCTGACCGGGTTAGCAGTCTCCGCGGCGGCTAGACCAACCAGCTCGGTCCCCGTAAAAGAGAAAGCGGCCGTCACGAAGACTGAGCAGAAACCCTTGAAGCCGTTGCGGAAGGCACCTGGATCGTGCCAGTAACGAGCACCCCAGTACTCGTTATACCTGCCGTCGTCGGGCCCGCCACCGAGCACGAGAACCAGTGCGATGATCATGAAGATGACGACAGAGATGAGCTTGATCGACGAGGCCCAGAACTCCTCTTCGGCGAAGCCTATGCTGCCAAAGATGTTGATCACGATGACGGCGACGAGGAAGATGGTGATCCAAACCGCGACGCTGGTCTCGGTATCCCAGTACTGTATCACGAGGCCGCAGACTGTGAGTTCCAGCGGTAGGACGACTAGCCATAGGAACAAGTAGTTCCAACCAACGGCAAAACCAAAGGATGGGTCAATGAATCGAGTTGCATACGTGTAGAAGCCGCCGGAAATGGGATACATGACAGCCATCTCACCCAGAGCGAAGACTACAATTTTCTGTCAATGATGGGTTCCAAGCCAGGTTTTTCCGGGGTGGGTTGTGCTGTGGCGTACCGACGTTGAAGACCATGAAGCCGACAATGGAGAAACAGATCAAGATGGAAGCGGGACCCTTGTCAATGTCAGAGACTGGTTTTCCATGACACATATGAAATAAAGATGAAGTCATGCTTGAAGGCATAGTGGACTTACACCTTTCGACAAGGCACCGCCAGAGCCGACGAAGAATCCAGCTCCGATTGAACCACCAATGGCAATCATGTGCAGATGCCGGGACTTCATGGCGCGGTCCATCTCAACAAGGCCTCTCCCATAGTGCCGTTTCTGAAACGACTTGCCGCTCAATCCGCACCGGGTCCAGAAGTCCTCCTCTTGGAAGGTGGCAGCGAATTGAGGGCCCGCCACAACTTTCGAGTCGGCAGCATCGGACTGGACGACGGGCTTGTCGCCGCTGCTGATGGAGGCGGGGGCGCCCTGGCCGGGCATGTTGAAGGCCGTGAGAATCGAGCCCGAGCAGATCAATGGGGGGCAGGGGTGTTGAGCACAAGAAATGGGAGAACAAGTAGATGGATGGATGGACGTGAAGAACCCTGGGGTAACGGGGGGTCTAGGACGGTGGCAGCTTTATAAAGAGCGTTGGTCCACGCTTTTCGACGCTTTTCCCACCTCCAGTGGATCACTTACACGAATATGATGATAGGAAACTTCTTCTTGGTCACAACCCACCGGCGGGAGAGGTGGTGGATACTCGCCCGGGAGATGCCTTCTACCTCGAGTCAGAGAAACTGTTGCACCCACAAGGGCATAATTAATCCCTACCGCACGATAGTCTCGCTACTCAACTAGCTAAGACAAGAGTCCACCCCTAGCTAGTTATTTTCTAAGACCTCTATAACTTTATAGTATATTTTAGCACTATATAAGTACCCTACCTATAGTAAAGGTACTTAGGTACTTAAGCTATAGTCCACACCCTCTTATAAGGTTAGATAACTTAATAAAGGTAGTTATATTAAACCCTAGCTTTATAGTCTAATATAGTAGTAATTATATAGTATTTATAATAATTATACCTTTCTTCTAAATTAGTACTTTTCTCTTTAAATTAACTAATTATTTAATCTTTAGATAATTAGTATATATATAGTAAAAGAGAGGCCTAATTTATTAATATTATAATTAGGTAACCCTAGCATACTAGGATTAATAAATATAATACTACCTTTTATTAGTTTAATAGTAATACTATAGGATATCCTTATAATATCTAAGGAATCTTTAAAAAGTAATAAGCTAGCTATTAAGCTATAGAAGCCTTATTACTAGGACTTATAGTATAAGATAGTTAAGGTAAGAGCAATTAAAGATAGAATCTAGGTCTTTATTAATCCTAATTTAAATATATAGCTAGATTACCCTCCTAAGCCTCTAATTCTAGTAGGAAATAGGACTCTAATAAAGAGAAGGGTAGTAAAGGCTATATAAAGTTAATTATTTATATTAGAGACTATAGGAATTTAAATATACTTATATAGCGCTAGGGCTATAAGTAGTAGTATATAGTAACCCTAAGAAAGCTCTTCTAAGGGTTATAATATACTTAAAGAGAGTTATTTTTAGTACTCTTAATAACCTAATAATACTAAAGATAGTGCTTAGTTTATAGTCCTTAGTAGTTATTATTAGGTATTTAATAGCTAATTCTAGAGCTTTATAAAGGCTTTATAAGAGTATTATACTTAGTTTATAATAATACTTAGGCCTAAATATAAGTAAATAACCTTAAGGTATATATCTTTTTATAATAAGATTAAAGAGCTTATAAGAAATATAATATCTTTAAGTAAGACTATTAAGTATTATACTAAAGTTAATTTTAATAAGACTATTAAATAGAACCTTATAAAGATAAATATTAATAAGTAGCTTATAAATACTTTAATTAGCTATAAGAGGTGCTTCTAAGTAAACTACCTTATTATAAAGGGTAATTTACCTATAGAAATAATTAATAATACTATTAGGGCTTAATTTCCTATAATCTTAGCTTAAATTAACTTACTAATATATATAGTAAAGAGTAAGGGAAAGGTCCTAGATTTCTATAATATTATAAGTAAAATTAGGCACTTAATTAAAGCCTAAGGGAGGTCTTAAGGAAAGACTAGTAAAGCCTTTAGGACTAAGCTAACTCTTAATAATAAAGTAAAGAATAAAGCTAAAAAAGAGAAAGTAATAAAGAAAAACCCCTATATTTACTATAAAAAATATAGGGTAAAGAAGTTAAAGGATTTATAGAAGACCTATAAAACACTTTACTTACTAAAGGATTAGAAAGTTAATAAAAAGCTATTAAAAAAGGTAAAAAAAGTAATAAATTATTAACCTAATAATATAAAAAAGGTGTTACGGAATTTTTAGGCCTATAATCTAGTGCTTAACCCACTAGACTAAAAGGTCAGCTATAACCATAGTTGCAGGTTGTAGCGATATCAAGCCCTATAAAGCGTATTCTAGCACGTAACAAAAGGTATATAATATATAGTTAAAGAATAATAATATAAAGAAACCTAAAGAAGATAATACTATATTTATAACTATAGGAGAGTTCTTAAAGGCTTTCTATACCTAGGAAAGATTATAAGTTATACTTAATAGTAATACCTTAAGCTATATCTTTAATAATAAGAGCTAGTTTATTAACCTTAATTATAATAAGTACCCTAGAATTAAAGTAAATTATAGTATTACTAGGGCTTATAGTATTAGTATAGCCTAGATTATCTTAATAAATAGTTAGACTCTTACCTTATTAAAAGCCTAGTACTAGCTAACTTTCTTTATAAACCTTATATCTCTTTAACTACTTATACTAAAGGGAATAAGGTAAAATAATCTTACTAGTAAGGTAATAGACTTAGTAAGAGGTAATTAGGAGATATTTTAAACTTAGATTATTAGTATATAGCTATATATAAAGAGCTTAAGCCTATTAGAAGCTTTTACTATTAAGGGAGATTTATAAGACCTAAAGGCTATTATAATAATACCTATAGACTTATAGTATACTAGATTAGTATATCTAGGTAAGGATATAATAAATTAAGTGCTTAAGAAGCTTTAAATTCTATTAAAGAAAAGGAGTATAGGTAAATATAAGGTTTACTAAATAGCTAAGGTATAAAGGTAAATATTATAAGTCCCTTAAGTAAGGTTATTACCTTTAGGGCTACTTTAGGTAGTCTTTTTTAACCTCTTTACTTAATTATTAGGGTATAATAAAGACTAATATATTACTCTTTTTACCTATAGAGCTATAGAGCTATATTATATCTTTATAATTTTATTAAAGACTAATATTATGCTTTACTTTAATTAGTTAGAAGCTATATATATAAGAGTATATAGAATCTATATTATAGTTATAATAACTAATAGAGAGACTGCCTTCTAGACTAAAAAGTAGGAAGAGAATATTAAGAATAGAGGTATTATTATTAGGAAGTCTAGCCTAGCTTACCTATATTAAAATAGATATACTAAATAGTCTAGGGGGGTAATAATAAGGGTTATAATAACTCTTATAATATAATTAGGCTTCCTAGAAGACCTCTAGCCTATAGCTACTAAAGTAGCTATTTATATCTTAAACTATATGCCTTAAAAGCTACTTAACTAGTAATTACCTTAATAAGTATTAAATAGGTAGTTAAGAGAGAATAAGCTTTAATAAAGTTACTTACTAGAGAATCTAGAGACCTCTATAACTTACTTATAAGCCTTTAGTTATAAAGTATTTATAATAATATAAAGTAAGCTTTATAAGGTAGGTTTAAAGCTTACTTAGAGAGCTTATATTAAATACCTTACTAGATATATTTCCTTTATATAATACCTAATTTAGGTACTAATAATAAAGAGAAGCTACTAGTTCTTATTAAGCTATATTACCTTTAATAAGTTTATTTTCTATACTTAAGAAAAAGGCCTATTATTAACTATAAAAGAGATTAAAAAACACTTCCTTAAAGAGCTAGTTAAGGATAATAAGAATAAAAGCTCTAATATAGGGCTTCTATAAATAGCATACCCTCTATTACTATAATAACTACTTAATTAGCTTAAATAGAATAAAATTCCTACTAGTTATAATTAACTAGATTATAAAGAAAAGGAAAAAGAAAGTTAGGAATTAAATTTACTAACTTCTCTAAATTTACTTAAATAATTCCTAGATTCTATAGATTATATACTATTAAGTATTAATAATTTACTTAACTTACCTAATAGTAGTAATAATTATAAAATATTAATAAATCTATAAGATTATAATAATCTTAAAGCCTTTACTATAGCTTTTAGGCTAGGACTTAAAAGTAAAGAAAAGCCTTATATATCTAGGCTCCCTCCCCCTCTAGCTTATTATAATTATTTAGCTAGTTATTTAAAAGAAAAGGAATTCTATAAAGTATAAGATAAAGAATTTAATAAAATTATTAATAAAAAGGTAGCTATAAAGGTATTTAAAGCTAAAGTCCTTATATATATAAAGCCTTTAGGCCTTACTTAGGTCTTTATCTATAAATTAGATAAGTAAGGTTACCTCTAGTAATATAAAGCTTACTTTTATATTCTTAGAAATTACTAACTAAAGAGTTATTTATTAACTTAAGTAATAACCCTAGTTACTAATACCTTTAGGCTACTTATAGCTATTATATACTACTTTAACCTAGAAGTATACTAGTATAACTTTATTATAGTATTTCTAAATTTAGATCTTAATAAAGAGGTTTACTATAAGATACTACTAGGCTATAAGGATAAATAAGCCTATCTAAAGCTTCTTAGAGTAGTTTATAGGCTATAAAGAGTGCCTTTTTTATAGATAAAAAAGCTAATTAGCTAGCTAGTTAGTAAAGGCTTTATATAGATATTTAAAGACCCTTATATATTTATTAAGGATAGGTTAATTATCTTCTTCTATATAGATAACCTTATAGCCTTATTTACTAAAGAAAAATTATCTTTATATAATAAATTTAAAGTAAGACTCTTTATAAAGTATAATATTAAGAACCTTAAAAAGCTATAATAGTTCCTAGGTATTAAAATTATTAGAGATTATACTAATAAGAAGGTATAGCTTAATTAGAAGTCCTATTAGGATAAAGTAGCTATTAAATTTAATATAAAGATTCTATAATAAAGGCCTATAGCCTTAATAATTACTATATTACTTAAACCTTTTAAAGAAAAGATTAGTATATAAGATTTAAAGAGATATTAATCTCTAATTAAAACCTTACTATATCTAATAATAGTTTTAAGACCTAATATTACTTTTATAGCTTTATAACTCTTATAATACCTATAAAACCTAGGGCTATAGTATATAAAAGTAGCTAAAAAAGCTCTTAAGTATAGGTATATATAGGTAAACCTAGTAATTAAATATAGTAATAATAACCCTAAATTAGAGGTATATAGTAATACTTCTTTTACTAATAATACTATAATATAAAAAAGCTTATAAAGCTATATTATAAAGCTCTTTAAAAAGCCTATACTCTTTAAGGTAAGTAAGTAAGCTACTATAATAATATTATTAACTAAAGTAAAGCTTCTAGTACTTTCTTACTATAATAAAGAGCTTATAGCCTTTAGATAGTTATATTAAGAGATTAGGCTATACC
>JFGX01000652.1:0-11006 GCA_000729855.1 Epichloe aotearoae | reverse complement strand
AAGGAAAAATAGGAAAAATAGGAAAAATAGGAAAAATAGGAAAAATAGGAAAAATAGGAAAAATAGGAAAAATAGGAAAAAATAGGAAAAATAGGAAAAATAGGAAAAAATAGGAAAAATAGGAAAAATAGGAAAAAATAGGAAAAAATAGGAAAAAATAGGAAAAATAGGAAAAATAGGAAAAATAGGAAAAATAGGAAAAATAGGAAAAATAGGAAAAATAGGAAAAATAGGAAAAATAGGAAAAATAGGAAAAATAGGAAAAATAGGAAAAATAGGAAAAATAGGAAAAATAGGAAAAATAGGAAAAATAGGAAAAATAGGAAAAATAGGAAAAATAGGAAAAATAGGAAAAATAGGAAAAATAGGAAAAATAGGAAAAATAGGAAAAATAGGAAAAATAGGAAAAATAGGAAAAATAGGAAAAATAGGAAAAATAGGAAAAATAGGAAAAACAAGAAAGAAGGGAAAAACAAGAAAGAAGGGAAAAACAAGAAAGAAGGGAAAAACAAGAAAGAAGGGAAAAATAAGAAAGAAGGGAAAAATAAGTTATAAAGATAATATAAACCTAGAAATAAAGATAGCATAAACATAGAAATAAGTCTTTAACTATATATAATATACACTAAGCATAGAGGTATAAAGATAGTAATAGTAAAAAATACTATAGGAAAAAGAGGTTATAAACCTATTAGCTAGCTTTAGCTAAGGTTATATTAATATTAGGTTTAAGATAAATGCCTTATAGTAATAGACTTAGTTATTTAGTTAGTTTTCTTATAATAGATAATAGAACTAAATCTTTAACTATAATATTCTATAGGCCTAATAGTTAAGTAAAGATTTAATCCCTTAGAAGCCTAAAAAGTCTAAAGATTTAGTCTTTTCCTTTAGTATACTTTAAGTTATACTTTCCTACCTAAATAATCTAGAGATTAAGGGGTAGGGAGCTATAAGTATAGAAATATCTTTTCTTTATAGTCCTAACTTATCTATAGTTTTTTAACTACTAATTAGTATTAGTTTTACTAAGGAATAATATACTAGTATAAAGAGGTTTAATTTAATATTAAAGGTAATAATAATTAATAATAACTAAGAAGCTAAGAAAGGGGAAAAGAAAAGAAATCTAGCTAGGTTAGAAGGTAAGTAAAAAGTAAGAAAAGTAAGGTAGTAGTAGTATTATAGTGTAAGGGCACTATAATAGTGTAGGGTTATAGCTAATTGCGTTACGTGCATTTATTTAAGGGCCTTACATCTGCCCTAACCTTTAGCCATAATTAAACTAAACAAGACCCGAAGGTCCGAAGGATTTAATAATAAGGCCTTTAAGGGTATTATTAATATACTCTTAGAAGGTTACTAGTGTTACGTGCTAGCTCTGCACGATGTAGGGTCAAATCCGTCAGAGGGGCTAACGGATTTAACTAGTCATAAGTTATACTAATTTCACTTGTAAAAGCTACTATTAGGTATAATGTGTAATATTAGAAGTAAGTTAATTCCTCTGACTAGAGTGCCAAATCTAGCCCTATAAACGTTACTTATAACTAAGCTTATTCTACTATATAATAAGTGCTAGGTATACCTTAAAAGATAACTATCCTAGTTATAACTAACGGAGCTATAGCTAGATTTAACCTCCCTATCCTAAGTAACCTAAAAATATTCCCTTTTATTAAAATTAAATAAAAGAAAAACAGGTTTAGTATACCTATTACTAAAATTACAATTACCTTTGCTATAAAATCCCTTAAAATTATAATAGTTTTCTAGCAATATATATCTTCTAATAGTATTAATTAAATTATTATATTAAATAATAAATTCCTATTCTTAGAGCTAATTGCTCCTTTTACTATGTTTTATAGTCCTTCCTTACTAGTTTTGCCTATTTCCTTCCCTTACCTATTATATTCTATTCTCTAACTACCCTTTCTAATACTATTCTAATCCTTATCTAAATTCTTTATTTTAATCTAATAACCTAGCAAATTTATTTTCTTTTTCTATTCTTTTCTCCGCTACCTTACTAGTTACTAGTAATACTATTTCTATTTATTCTATTACTATCTCTATCTATTTTCCTAATATTACTAGTAATATCCTAGTTAATTACTATAGTATTAGTGTTTTTAGCATTAGCTATTATAAAATCACTTAAGTCCCTCTTAGCTTTAATCCTAACCTTTTAGTTAACTTTAGCCTCTTACTTAGTATTTCTAGCGTAAGGGTCTTAGTCTATTATTACTTATTAGTTAGGTTAGTTCTCTTATTTACTATTTCTAGTGTAACTATTTCTATCTATAGTTACGCACTACCTAACCTTAGTGTTTACTAGCCTAATTTACCTTACTATATGCTAGTTTCTCCTAGGTTTAGAGACGCTAGAATTACCTTTATTAGAGTTAATTTTATCCTCTTTATATTTTCTTTAATCCCTTTTTACTCTAGTAATAGCTTATTAATAGTTACTATCTAAATATTAATTATTTCTTATATTTTTACTATTATAAATACTAATTCTACTATCTTTTTCTTATAACCTTCGCATAACTTTCCGCACCGCTCTAAAGGTCTAGAACCGCCTCTAAAATATAAACCATATTAATATTTAAATTCCTTACCTCTTTTTACCCCCCCCCTATAATACTATATTATAGTAGGGCTAGAGGTAAGTATAAGAATAAGACGCTAATAGTAATTAACACTAGAGAAAGGGGGCTAGTATAAAGCTACTACTACCTAAATATAGGTATAGGATAGTTTAATATCTAGAGAGATAAGACTAACCTAATAATAGACTAGGACTAATTTAAATATCCTAAAGATATAAAATACTATAATAAAATTACTAGCCTTATCCCTAGTAATAAAGTTACCTAGGTATAGCGTATTACTAAGGCTATAGCCTACTAGGTAGTAAACTATACCTAGGCTAAAATAAAAATAATAAATAATAATAATAATAATATCTATATTACTAAAGAAGCCCTTAAGTAAGCCTTTAAGGAGGCTATTAAAGAAAAAGCTAAAGAAAATAATACCCTAACCTAGGTAAGTATTACTACTAGACTAGCCCTAAAGTAAATAAATACTATACCCCCCCCCCTTTAAATCCTAGGTAAATAATATAGAGAAGTACTTATTAAAGGGAATACTATCTAGGAATTACTCTAATCTAAAAGCGCTAAAGATATAGTAATAGTAGTAAATAAAGCTATAACCTAAGCTATAATAGTAATAGCTAGGAGGCTTCCTAGTAGAGATATAGTTATTACCTTTAAAGGAAATACTATTTAATATAAAGAAAACTAAAAATAGATTACTAATATATTTAGACTAGAAGTAACCCTTTATTACTATATACTTAGTATTATTATTAAAGGATTTCTAATAAAGCATTTCTCTATAGAAAACCTAGTAATAGAAATTAAAAAAGCTAATAAAGTAAATATAATTAAGGTAACTATAAGGTATCCCTAGGGTAAAGGTATCTAAAAAACTACCCTAATCCTTAGGCTAGTAGAAATTAAAGATACTAATAAGATATACTAAGATAGAATAGTCTTTAAAGTAAAGCTATTCTAAACTAAACTATATAATAAGACCTTATAACCCTAATAATACTATAATTACTTCTAAATAAGCTATATTATAAAGTTCTATAAGGTAGCCCTAAGGTATAGTAAGTATAGTACTAGCTAATATAAAGATAATAAGGCCTCCTACTTAATAAAGAATAGATAATTAAAAGAGAATTATATCCTATACTCTAGCTTATACCTAGCTTAGTCTAAAGACTACCTAGTCCTAAAAGAGAAGTAAAATACTATAAAGGTAGGATATCTTAAATAACTATCCTAATTTACTACTTACTTCCTAAGTAAAAGCCTAACTTCTCCCTAGAAAAGACCTAGTATAGCTATAGAACCTATTATTATAGTAGGAAGAAAAAGAGAATATCCTATAAATATAAAGTAAAGTGCTAAATAGTAAAGATCTAGGAGTATTATATAATATATAGAATAACTTAGAGCTAGAATAGAGCTAACCTAAAGTAGTAAAGACTCCTAACCCCCCTAATTAATATAGTAATATTATAAGTCCTTTTCTAGAATATAAATAAGAAGGATAGCCTAATATATATTATGCTTTACTACTAGACTAATATAGATATAATTATAATTTAAGAATAAGAATATATAAAAAACCCTTAGCCCTTAGCTCTAGGCCTTACCTAATTCTAACTTATATACTATAATAGATATAATACTATATATATAAATAAGAAATATAATATAGGGTTATAGTTAGCCTAGGGAGAAACTAACTAGTTACTAGTAGAAATATAAGGAGTTAATATTTACTTACTTTACTTAGAAGAATATAGTAATAACTAGAACACCCCTATCTATACTATTAATATAGAAAAACCTTAAGGCTAAAGTATAGTTATAGGTAACTTTAACTAAAAACACCCCCTCTAGGATAAGCTAAATAGGATAACTAATAGAGTAAAGAAGCTACTAGACTTTATAAGCTAGTAGAGGCTTAGACTAGTAATACCCTAAGGAGAACCTATAAGATAGCATAATAGCAATAAGGATAGCATAATTAATCTAGCGTAAGCAACGCCTAATATCCAAGTCTATTATAATAGCGTAGAGGATCTTATAGGATCTAACTATATCCTATAGCTAATTAGCATCTTAACTAAATAATAAGAGAACACCCCCCTAGTCCTAAGGCATAACTAGAACGCAATACACAAACCATATACAAAGGCGGAGGTAGCGATACGATTCTAAGCAGAAAACGCCCTAGACCCCTACGACAAGGACGGGATCGACGAGTACGCAACGTGGCTTATCACAACCGAGCTAGAAAGGACCGAAAACGACACTAACCCGGCCATTACACACGACGACAAAGCCAGTGTGCTAGCACAAAGATTCTTCCCTAAACCTATAGTAAACCTCTCCTATATCCTAGACCTCTTGTTATGATATAGAATGTAATAAATAAGTGTGTGTAAGGTTCTTGTCTGATTCAACTAGCTAGAGGTCAGAGCTATTGTCTAATATAGGGGTTCTAGGTCACGTGCAGGCCACATCCTCGGCACGGCAGGCCACATCCTCGGCACGGCAGGCCACATCCTCGGCACGGCAGGCCACATCCTCGGCACGGCAGGCCACATCCTCGGCACGGCAGGCCACATCCTCGGCACGGCAGGCCACATCCTAATGTGACAGGCCAATTGTCAATTCTAGCACGTAACACCTCTCCTTCCTAGAGCTAAATAATATACTATTCCTAGCTAAGGAATAATTTAGATAAGAAGAGATTATAGATATCCTATTAAATATAGCTAGCTAGAAAGCCCTAGGAGATAATAAGATACTTATAGGCCTAATTAAAGCCTATAGTAACCTAGCTAAAGATACTATAGCCTAATTACTAAATATAGTCCTTAAAGTAAGATACTTCCTAGCTTAGTTCTAGACTATAAGAGTAGTTATAATAAGAAAACTAGATAAAATAACTAAAGAGATAAGAAAAGCTAATATATAAAGACCTATCTTACTACTAAATATAGTAAGGAAGATTATAGAAGTAGTAATTATAAAGTAACTTATAGCCTTTACTAAGGTAAAAAGCCTTCTCCTTAAATTATAAAAAGGTAATAAGATAAATAAATTAATAAAAACTATAATTAAAGTGCTTATAGAATATATAAAAGAGGCCTAAGGGAGAGGTAGTATTACCTTACTAGTATAAATAGATATATTAGTAGTATTTAATAGAGTAAGCTATTTATACTTAATTACCCTCCTTATTAAAATAGGAATCCTACACTAGCTTATAGTAATTATATATAGCTTTCTTATAGAGAGAATAAGCTAGCTTAGCTTTAATAAAAGACTTTTAAGACTCTTTATAATTAAAGCTAGTACCCCCTAAGGCTTATCCCTCTTATTAATCTTATTTCTCCTATATTTAGTAAAACTTTATAAGTATCTTTAAACTATTCTAGATATAGTAGCTATTAGATTTACTAATAATATAAATATAGTAGTATTTAGTAAGAATATAGTATAGACTTAGAGAAGGCTTAAGGCTATATAAAAAGTCTATAAGGACTAGGTAAAGAAAGTAAGAGTAAAGTTTAACCTAGTAAAGACTAAACTTATATACTTTACTAGGTCTTACTAACCCCCCTAGACTAGGGTCTAGCTTAGAGTAAAGGAAATAGTACTTATAGAGTTATATAAATTCCTTAGAGTCTAGGTTAATAAAAAACTAAACTAAAGTGCTTATAAAAATATTCTTAAGGGTAAGTTTACTTAGTAATAGCTTATACTCTTTATATTATTAGTATTAGTATAAGGATATAGCTTTAGGGATACTTAACTCCTATATATATAAGTAGTCTAACCTATTCTTACCTATAGGGTAAGTGCTTATTATACCCTAATAAAGAAGGGAGGAAAACTAAGAGAAGTAGTTAGAAGCTTTATAATAGACTAATTAGCCTACCTCTAGACTATAGCTAGGGTATTTAAAGCTATACCTATTACTTAGCTAGAGGTTAAGACTTATATCCCCTCTCTTAATCTATACCTAAATAAAATAAAATAGAAGTTTAAGGTAAGAATTATAAGCAGTAAAATTATAGAAAAAATCTAAACTATAGCTAGCTTAGTAGTAATAGTACTATACTATAGAAGAAAACCTTTCCTTACTAATAATAAACTAGATACTAAACTATATAAAAAGTAAAAAAAATAATAAGAAAACTAGTATAATAAAGATTAACTAAGCTAGAGTAAGTATATTAGAGAACTAACTAAGAACTACTTACTAACCTATAACCTAAAGGAGATCTAAAAGTTCTATATAAGGCTAGAAAAATATATCTCTTTAATACTAGTCTAGTTATATATAGGAAAGATTAGCCTTAATAAGTTCCTATTCTAAAGAGGTATTCCTAGGGTAATATTACCCCTATATAGCTATAGCTAAGTAGTAAAGGACTAATACTATATAATTATTAATTATAGTAACTATAGCTATAGGTAGCCCTAATAATATTAGCGTACTAATATATAGGAAGTAAGGCTAGCCTTAAATAATCCCCTAAAGGTAAGGTCTACAGCTAGATAGTTTATAGGTATAAGAAAACTATAATATTATATACTAGTATAAGACCTAGCTTTTAGCTAGTATAAATAAAAGGAAAACCTAGGTTATTTTTAAAGTATATAGGAAAATTAGTAAGGTATAAATATAATAGATATAGATAATAACTATAGACTAGGATAAGATCTAGATTAGATAATATAGGGTTACTAGTAAACTAGAAGCGGACTTATAATATAGGAATATAGTTACTAGAGAAAATAAAGTATATCTAGAATAGTTATAAGATTAATTTTAACTATAAACTCCTAGTATTATAAGTCTCTCTAGCTTACCCTTACCTCTCTTCTAAACTAAAACCTAATTACTATTTTACTTCTTCTTAGGAAAGGAGATTATATTCTCTATAATTTTTATATAATTCTTTATAAAAAAGGTAGTAGCTAGGAGATAGTTTATCTCCGCTATATATATATCTAGGTAATATAGCTAGAAAATAAGTTTATTATATTAGTCCCTAGTAAACCTAGCTTAGTTAAGGCCTATTATTAATATACTTTATTTTTTCTTACTTTAATTACTAGTATAAAGCTTTTTAATATAGTTCTAGAAACCTTCTAGAACCTAGAAAAAGATATTAGACCTAGATTAGGCCTAGTACTAATCTAGTATAGTAGTACTTATAGTGCCCCTAGTAATAATAGCTACTTAGGTTTTAGATAACTATAGATACTTATTTTACTAACTAGCTATATTTAGTTATAAGTAAATTAGCACTAAAATAAAGCTAGAATAAAGGTAGCCCTTATCTTTTTATAACTATAATTCTAGACCTAATAGTTAAAGTAAGCACTAGTAGCTACCCTTACCTAACTAAGTTAGCACTATCCCTAGGCCTAAATTAAACTAACTTACTAATAATATTATAGTACTAATACCCTAGGTCCTAAATTAATTAGGATTTATATAAAATATATTATATTTCTTAAGGTTTACTAAGCTAACCTAGATTAGATATAGGATAGGCTTAGAGTAAGGGTAAAAGGGACTTATATTAAGATTCTTAGCTAAAATATACTCTAGTTATTTTATAGTTATAGATTTTTATAGATAATACTCTAAGGCTATAGTTTCCTAGGTAAGTTAAAACTAGAAATACACTAGAATTAGGAAACTTATAGGCTTTAGTGCTATCTTACTAGAATTATTCTTATTCTATATTAAATATTAGTAATTAAACTAAATCTAGCCTAGAGTAGCCTTAAATAGCTTTAAAAAAAAACCTATAGGAAGTTTAATAAAAGAAAAGAAAAGAGATTAAAACCTTATAAAAAAAAACCCCTCTTATACTTACTAAGGGGGAGGGGGAAATAGAATAAAAATATAGCTTAAAAAATAAAGTATAATAAGATTAACTAAATAGATAATACTTAAGTAGCTTTAACCTAGGACTACCCTAGACTTATATTAAACTTACCCTTCCCTTATAGTATATAAATAAAAATAAGTACTTAGGCTTTATAAGACTTATAGGCTAGAACTAGGTTAGACTTAGTAGAAAAGTAAGGCTTTAGAAGAGTTAGTAAAAAAGTAAATAAGAAGTAAATTAATATTATAAACCTAAATTTACTATATATATAATAATACTAAGAGGCCTAGGATAGGCTTACTAAAGGCCTAAGCTAGCGCTAAAAGGGGACTAGAGGCACTAATTATAATATATTTTCCTTTTTCTTTTCTTTTTTAAGAGATAAGGCTAGTGTAAGCTAGTAATAACTACCTATAATAAGCTATATACTTTATAGCGCAGGCCTATAATAGGGGTAGCGCTAGCCTAAACATAAATATAGGAGGGTTTTTCTTCCTATCTTAGGGTTTTCCCTTTTAACTAAGCAGCTACAGTACTAGTAATAGCCACGTAGTAAGCTAACTAGCGTAAATAATATATTAGTAATATATTAGTAATATCCTAGTTAATTATTATAGTATTAGCGTTTTTAGTATTAGCTATTATAAAACCGCTTAAGTTTCTCTTAGCTTTAATCCTAGCCTTTTAGTTAACTTTAGCCTCTTACTTAGCATTTCTAGCATAGGGGTTTTAGTCTATTATTACTTATTAGTTAGGTTAGTTCTCCTATTTACTATTTCTAGTGTAACTATTTCTATCTATAGTTATATACTACCTAACCTTAGTGTTTACTAGCCTAATTTACCTTACTATATACTAGTTTCTCCTAGGTTTAAAGACACTAGAATTACCTTTATTAGAGTTAATTTTATTCTCTTTATATCTTCTATAATCCCCTTTTACTCTAGTAATAGCTTATTAATAGTTACTATCTAAATATTAATTATTTCTTATATTTTTACTATTATAAATACTAATTTTACTATCTTCTTCTTATACTCCTTTTTATTAATTATATCTTATTTTAAAGTATTAAGTTATTTATTAAAATCCACTAATATTCTACCTAAATTAATCTATAGGATTCTCTCTTTCTAATCCTTTAATATTTATATTACCTTTATAAACTTCTTTTTTATAGATTTTACTTTCTCTTTTATTAATTCTATTAGTTTATATATCTTATCTTTTATTTCTTAGGCACTTTTATATACTTCTTTTACTACTCTGTTTACCTCTAAGAGTTTTATCTTAATTCTATTAGCTTATTTATTTACTTAGTTAATTTAGTCTACTAGGTTATTAATTTTGCTTTATTTATATTCTTTATTTTATTCTTTATTCTATTAAAATTTAACTAATTTTTACGCTAGTGCTCTCTCTATATTAATATAAAGTAAATTAGCTTACCTAATACTAGCTAGTCCCCCTATAATTATACTATTTACTACGCTATATTTATTTATAAATTAGAGAGCTAATAGATTAGCTCTTAGTAATAGGGATACTATACTATTATATATAGCTATTTAATAACCGCGCTTAACTATTATACTATTATAAAAGGCTATAGCTACTATTTTTACCTAATTTTTTACTTATCTTATTACTCTATATTTTATTAGATTTACTATAATATAGTTTATAGGTTTCCTTACTTACCTTATAGCTACTTATCTTATACTTAATATAGCTTTTTACTCCTTAAATATAGTAAAAATTTAGATAACTATATTTTACTATAATATAAAATATATATCCTTTAAATTTACCTCTAGACTATCTAATACTATTATAGCACTATTAAGCGTAAATTTATATATATAAGCCTATATTTTATATTAAATATCCTATCTTTTAGCCTTATAACCTAATATAGTATATCTAAATCTGCTAAAATTAATCCCCTTAATGCTTTTCCCTTTATATTTAGTATTAAATTCCTCTATTACCCTTTTATATACTACTACCCTAATCTTTAGTATTAGCTTTAGGGTATCTATTCTAGAACTAGGTTTTTTAAATCTAATAAATAATAGCTTAAAATTAAGCTCTATAATCTATTTATATACCTATAATAGCCTAATAAGGTATTTAGCTAGTATATTATTAAATTTATCCTTATCTTTACTTTTAAAACCTCTATCTTTAAATTTAGTTTCTATAAGTTTAGTCTCCTTATTACTCTTAGGTTTAAATTCTAGTTTAGGGGATTTACTACTTACTTAGGTAAGATTAAATCTTACTATACTATTATCTTCTTTATTTATTATATTACTACTTTTATTATTATCTTAATTCTTAGTCTTCTCTTTACTACTATTCTCTTTACCTAGTATATTACTAGATTTATTATTTCCTTAGATTACTTCCCTTTCTTATAGCTACTTTTATCTTTTAGCCCTTTTAATATTTTCCTATATTAATTATTATATTACTTAGTTATATTTCTAGC
>JFGX01000651.1:0-11021 GCA_000729855.1 Epichloe aotearoae | reverse complement strand
ATATAGTTAGCTAGTAATAAGTTAGTAGTAATAAACTAAAGAAACTATAAGTAAAAAGGAAGGGAAACTAATAATTATAGTAAGGATAAATAATAGTAAATAAGAATAATAAAATAATACTATAGAATATTAGTAATTACCTTATAATAGTAGCTATAAAGTTACTATTAAGTATATAAGGGTAACTTATAATATCTAAGGAGAATATAGGAGAAAGAAAGTATATAAAAGGGGGGAAAAATAAGTCTTTTTATATTAACCCTAGACCCCTTAAGTAATCTATATATTATATATAGCTAATCTAGGAATTATAATATTTATAGTTATAGCTATTACTATTAGATATATACACTAGCTATAAACTTATAGTAAGATTAATATAACTACCCTAGTATTTATAAATAACTTTATTTAATTAAATAGTATATAATACCCTATTTATTTAATCTAATTATAAAAATTAATATAAGTAATTTACCCTTTTAGAATTAGTTATATAATACCTAAGGGTATTTACTTTACTATATTAGAGTAGTAAGGTTATTACTATTTAGGGTTAATAGATAAGGTAAGGAAATATTTATAACTTAATATTATTAAGATTATTATTTATTTAGTAATATATTACCTTATAAAGAGTTATAATAAACCTTAACCCCCTATTAAGTTAGTTATTACCTATAAGAGTATATAGTATTTTTATACTAGGTGTTACGTGCTAGAATTGACAATTGGCCTGTCATATTAGGATGTGGCCTGCCGTGCCGAGGATGTGGCCTGCACGTGACCTAGAACCCCTATATTAGACGATAGCTCTGACCTCTAGCTAGTTGAATCAGACAAGACCTTACACACACTCATTTATTACATTCCATATCGTAACACTAGGTAAGTAGCTAGTTTTTTTTAATTAAGGATAATTATATATTAAGGGGGTAGTATATTAGAAGTATAGAGGTTAGAGATAGGGTAATTATATAATAAAGCCTTAGATAAACCTTAGGTCTTATATATAACTAAGAGCCTAGCTAGCTACTAGATAGCTATATATATATTAGTAAGGTATTTAGCAAAGACTACTTATATTATATATAGAAGGTTAGAGTTTAAGACCTTTACACACCACTAGCTAGGTAGTATTTATCTAGTGGTAACTGTGCATCTTAGCCTTCACTCTGTTTATTTCACCTACGACCGAAGTCGTGACACTAGAGTAATAGTAATAGCTATATAGAAAGCTAGCTAGTGTAAATAATATATAGTATATATATAGGTTTAGTGTATAGGGAAAATAATAGTGGAGTTATAGGCTTATACCTCCTAGGCTTATAACTATTATAGTATAGTATATAACTTAGAGTAAAGATATATTTAAAAGGGATAATAAAGGTAAAGAAAAGGATTAAATTATAGCTTATTTCTATTATATAAATAGAAGGTCTAAAGCTCTTCTTTTATAGAGAGAGTAGCTATTGTAAATCTTATATGCTTCTTATTCTAAGATAGCATATTAATGCGAGGTGTATTTCAGCTTCCTTAATATCACTCGCGACCGGTCAATTTACCCGCTGCCGGGCAACACAAGAGCACCTCGGACCCACAGTCAACCCGGCTGAATAATGTACCCCGCACACAGCCAGGTCAATCACTTGGGTCTACATAAATGGTTCCATTTTGTTCTAGTCGTCTACGGAGTACTTCGTGGGTGATGACTACAGAGAGAGGGAGGGGCCCTGTGCATCAAATCCGCCATCAAAAAAGCAATCGGACTTCGCAAACCTCCTCGTCGTTTGTGATTCCTCAGTAGCTCTTTCTTTCCCTTGTTTCCCCTTGTTGCTCCATGCACTACATTGACTACACGTGGTGGACAGAATAATATGCTGGTCGAAGGACGTTCTAGTCTCCAGGGCGGCTCTTCACGGCTTGCAGCGACCCATGTAACGAGGGTACAGGCAGCAGTCTCTGACTGTGTGCTGCTTGCACAGCCAAGCCAGAAGACGCTCGAGGCCGATGCCATAGCCACCGTGGGGAGAGCTACCATACCTGTTTGATGATGAAAAAAAGAAAAAAAAATCATTAGCTTGTTGTGGCCAAGGCCAAGTTGACAACAGGACGTGGTGGACCTACTTGCGCTGGTCGAAATACCAGTAGTACGCCTCGGGATCAAGACCCTCACGCTTGCACGCCGCGAGCAGCTCGTCGTAGTCGTCTATTCTCATGGAACCTCCGACAATTTCACCCACACCGGGCATGAGGCAGTCTACACTCTCGGTGACTCTGATGTCTTGGGGATCCTTCTTCATGTAGAACGCCTTGATGTGCGCAGGGAAGTGGGTCAGGAAGATGGGCTTGTTGATTATGTCCGTCATTCTTCGCTCCGCAGCCTCGGCAATGTCGTCGCCAAAGTTGTGCGGGTTGCCTTCTTCGTTGGGGATGTCGTGATCGATGAGCCACTGAATGGCGTCGGTGTACTTCATGCGCATAAAGGGCCGCTCGGGCATCTTGAACTCGGGGTTGAGGGTCTTGACGTATCCGGCAATGGCTGGGTCGGCCATGGTGAGCTCGATGACGCGGCAGATGAGAAACTCGACATGGTCGAGGAGTTGGCTGAAGTCGATGAAGTCCAGCTCGGCTTCAACGTGGGTGAATTCGGACAGGTGACGGCGAGTTAGAGACTTTTCGGCACGGAATGACTTTTCGATGCAGTAGACGCTGCCCATGGATGGCAAGCAGGTCT
The DNA here is from genome assembly GCA_000729855.1 of Epichloe aotearoae. Taxonomy (NCBI): domain Eukaryota; kingdom Fungi; phylum Ascomycota; class Sordariomycetes; order Hypocreales; family Clavicipitaceae; genus Epichloe; species Epichloe aotearoae. The sequence continues at coordinate 8,284 of JFGX01000651.1, read as the reverse complement.
CCAGGTAGAGCTGGGACGATTGGGTGAGGAAGGCGTCGGCACCGTAGTAGTCGAATTTGAAGAGAGTAGCACCGCCTTCGACCTGGGTCTGCACCAGGGCGGGAGGGCTGACCTTTCGGATGCGGGCTTCGTGGTAGGCCCGGTTGAACGCGAACTCGAGGGCGTCACGCACAACGAGGACAGAGGAGGCATTCTCGCCACGAAGTGTCAAGTGTCGCAGGTCGAGCAAGGTGGCATGCTCGGCAGAAGCCTGGACTCTGTTCGTGATGGCATCCTCTCCACCGGCGGCTCTCCAGTGCTTGGGTATCCTGTAGAAGTCGGCATGCAGCTCGCGGTTGAGAGGGGCCCGGGCGCCGGCAGGAACCTCGCGCATCTCACCGAGAATCTCCATCGACGTCTCGCGGGTCAGGGTCAGAGCTTCGTACGTCTTTGCAATCTTGCCAGAGATGACAACCTGCATGAGGCCGTATCCGTCTCTCAACGTGACAAAAAGCACATCCTTTTGTTTCCTCTCGCGGTGGACGCGGCCCAGAACGCGAACACGGGTTCCCTTGCCATCAGCATCGCCCGCCGTCTTGCGAAGCTTGATGTGATGGCCGGCATCGTCGAGCTTGATCGTTATGGGCTCGGGCAGACTGGAATCCTCCTCTAGCACAATCTTCTTGGCTTCCTCCAGGACCCTGCTACGCTCGTCCTCCTCACCCTTGCGGCGGAGAGCGAGTTCCTGTTCGCGAGAGGCCTTCTTCTTTTGTTGCTCGTAGTAGTTGACAGCTTTCTTCAGGGCAGATTTGGCCGCAGGCTTCCATTCTTTGGCGGTTTCATCATCGGCGCTCGCCGATTTTCTCGTCAGATATTGGGCCTCGGCGGGGTGTTGGAGATAAGCGAACTGCAGCGTCTTGAAGGGCGATGCTTCAGTGCCTTGCTGGGCGGGCTCATCCTTGCCAATATCCTCGTCAATGTAGATGGTCGCCATTTTGAGGTAGTATCCGGTATGTTTTTCCTGGGAGTAGAAGTCATGTTGTTGCAATTCGAGCCGACCGAAGAGAGGTGACTTGTGACTTTGGCTCTGCTGTGACTTGTGCGCTTATCTTATCGGCCTCAAACCCCGCGGTGGCTGATGGTGGCTGAATCCTGATGGCAACGCGCTGTGTTGTGGCGTCGAGGGGCTAGGCCTCCTGTGGCTCCTTCTGTGTGGGCACTTCGGTGGATCAGCAAACATTCTAGACCAGGAGGACCTCGGACGGCTGGACCCTATATCCAACGGGATAGAATTTCTCCAACGGGATAGAGAACGATGAGGGTAACGCGACGAACTTTTTTTGGAGCCAAGATTGATTGCTAAGTGCCCCATTTTCACCGAAATCCACCTGAAAAAAAACCCTTGAAGAGAGAGGGTGGATGCGTCTTTCGGGGGAATAATAAAGGGACCTTGTAAAATTTTATAAATCAGTCAATTCCCCGTCTCCCATACACATGCACACCCGTCACCATCTTTTACCACTTCATCACCATCATCATTTCGATCAACATGAGACTGACTGTACTCGTCGGACTGGCCCTCACTTGCTCGTGTCTAGCAAGACCCTTGGCAGCCAAACATGACGATATAGCAGCACAGGTGGAAGCAATTGTCGAAGAGGTCATGTACAAATGGAGGAATGGGGAGGCATCTGTTCTAGCAGCACAGGTGGTAGCAGATGTCGAAGAGGACATACGCAAATTGAGGAATGGGGAGACAGCAGCTGTTTCAGCAACAGAGGCGGACGCGCTTGTCGAAGAGGCCTTGGACAGATTGAAGCGTGGGAAGGTCTCAAACGAGTTGGAATGCGTGAGTGGCCTGGCCATCTGCCCCTACATTTGAGCCCTTGGGATGGAATCGCTGATGCGTCGTCGTCACAGATCAAGCAATGCTGGAAGAGCAGGCACCTCCCATTCTGCTCGGGAAAGGGAGGCCAGCCACTGAACTGCCCCTTGGAGATTATCCTGGGATGACGTCGGGGAATCGAGTGTAATGCCTCTGATGAGGCAAGATGAACGACAAGCCGGAATGGCCTAGGCTGAGGCTCAACATGACAATCAAAGCACTTTTATGTGAAGAGTCCTACCAAGGACAAGGACACGGGCAAGGGCAAGACCGACACTGTTCGTACATGCAGTCTTACAGTATTCGACGCCCCATCCTGGCTGCCCGTGTGGCTTATTAGGATAGCTATTATTAAATTGTTAATATTATAACGCCAAGCAGCTATTATCATCCAGGCCCGCCGGTACCCGCACCATCTCCTACCTAATCACCTGATGGCCCTATGGCTTAGTCATACTACATCCACCCCTGACAAGACGTGTGGATCTGACTCCAATTACCCTACGGGACTGTATGCGGTCACTAGCCTTATGGCAGGGGGTGGACGCAGTCCAAGCAGATAAGCACGACATGTCAAAAATTAAGCACGCATAAGCCGCTAGTCCTAATCGGGATAGACAAGCCCACCCACGTGTTGTCAGTGTGACTCGCGCCCATCAATCTTCGCAGCCATGTCAAGAGTAAATCGCGATGCGTTCATTGCAGCTTCTGCAGTAAAATAGAATTAGCTGTATCTTAGGGAATAACGTGACATTACGCCTTCTAATGCACCGAGTCCCAGCCAAAAGAGGCATCCCAACTACCAAGGAATCCTGACTGATAAAGGCAAAGGTATTCTAAAGATGTTGCTCAGCGTGGACGATTCATTGACTTCATCTTAATCAGCAGGGTGGAGAGACCACGTTACTTGCTGCGAATCGTGGCATCACGGGGATACGAGGGGTCCGTGGACTTCGTGTTCAAGGCCTGGTAGCCCGCCGTGACGTCCCCGAGGCTCTTGCCCGCCCTCAGGTCGGCCAGGATGGTCTCTGCCCTGTCAACGCTGGTGAACAAGAAGGCGACATCCAGCGTCATTTTGTCAACCTGGCCGGCCAGCCCCCGTTTGCGCTCCTCCTCGGCTATGGCCCGGTCCAGGTCCTGCAGGACCTTCCATCCGGCGAGAACCTCTTCCTGCACTGCCCCGGACCCGTCCGCCGCCTTGATGCATCTGACCTCGTCTTCGCCCTGGGCCATCCTCGCGCGGCGGACGAAGCTGTGCGGGCTGCGGCGTCGCTGTGCCTGCTTCAGCAATCCCTGCATGCTGTAGCCGATGGGTCCCAGCACGGCCGAGACGGGCTTCAGGACCAGCCCCGTGATGCCCATCCCGGTCCCCTTCAGGAACCCCGTCGCGCCCTCGTTCTTGGCGCCTCGAACGGGGAGGCGGACGAGGCCGGTGATGCCGTCGTAGATGCCGTACACGAACTCTCTCCGCGAGGCGACCAGCCCCGAGCGGATGCCGCTGACTCTGGTCGGTCTCCTCACCGTGTCGTCACCGTACAGCCGGGGGGCGTTGTGGAAGCCCTGGGCGAGGGCGACCAGGATTCTTGTCGGGGCCCTCGCAATGGCGACCCCCGTCTTGGCGAAGCTGGTGGAAATGTCCCGGCCGTACTGGTCCGGCCCGGGCACCTTGGAGACCTGACGCGTCAACTTGTCCTCGTCCCCGTCCTTGCCGGCAGAGCCATCTTGTTTCTTCTTTCCTCTGGACTTGGTCCTCCTGTGTTTGAATCTCCGCTTGGCCGTCTTGCCAATGCGATACGGAGCGCTGCCGATCCCGCCAAAGATGTCTCGCACCGTGTTCTTGATCGACTCGGCGACCGCCGTGACCGGTTCGCCCGGTCCTTCAAAGTCCAGCCATTCGGTGTGACGAAGCAGCCGGAGATTCTTCCACGTCAACTGCCCGCCGCTCACCAGGATATGTGCCGCCGCCACGCTGAGCCTGATGTGCGTGCCCTTGACCTCCCACACCGCCACCCGTGACTTCAAGATTGCGCAGCTCAGGGAAGGCGGGCCGTAGATGCGCATGTGTTTCTGGAACGTCGTGACCGTGTTTTCCGCCCCGTCTCCGTCCTTCTCGATCGACTCGGCGATCTTGCCGGCGGCGGATCTCGCTTCCTCTGTGAGGAGGTACTTGATTCCCTCGGCCAGCTTGTCGGACGTCAGATGTTTGTAGGGGACGGGATCCGGACCAGCTCCGGACTTGCCCACCATGCTGCCCCAGAAGTACTGGTCTCCGAAAAAGGGCACAATCATGGTGGGGAGGCCACACTTCAGGCCGATCGCCGTGGTACCGGCACCGCCGTGGTGGACGCAGGCCTTTATCTGAGGGAACAGCCAATCATGGGGCGTGTTGTCGAGCATGAAGATGTTGTCGGGCACATCGTCTCGGCCGAATCCTCCCCAGCCTCTCGACACCAACGCGCGCACGCCGGCTTTCTCAACGGCCTCAAAGATTAACTCGGTAAACCTGTCCGCGTCGTCGACCACGATGGACCCGAACCCTATGTAGACGGGTGGCTCTCCGGCGCCGAGAAAATCGACCAATGGTTTCGGCGGCTCAAACGATGAAGCCAGGTCCAGGAACACGAAGCCAGACACATCTATCTCCTCGCCCCAGTCTTGGGGTTTTGGGACCAGACCGGGCGACCACAGATATGTGACAGGCACGTGCATTCGATAGGTCGCACAGGGAGCCCAGAGGGTAGAGACGGGATCTAGAACAAGGGTCTGCACCCGAAAGTCGTTGATCAAGTCACCCAAGCCCTGCCAGACCATCATCTCGACGAGCGGGTACGAGATGAAGTTGGTGTAGCCCTGATCGACATTGGTCTGCTTGACGCTGGCCAGGGGATGCGGAAACGCCTGGGTAGGGGTGTAAGGGAAGGTGAAGACCAGGTGAAGGGGGATGCCGAGGGCCTCAGCACAGTGAACATGGGCGAAGCTCGGCGGGTTCGCGATGATGGCATCCGCAATGAAGACGCCGCTCCCGGACGGCCTGTGGTCTGTTCTCTCGTTCTCGGTGGCATGAATGCATGATCTCCAGAAGCCGTCAAACATTTCAGCCATGGCGGCCCGGCGCTTTCCGATCTCGCCAGCCTTCACACTCTCCAGCGTGGGAATCATGCCGGGGTTCTTGACCATGAATGCCATGAGCTCTGCGGGATCGCCTCCCACGGAGAAGAATTCCAGGCCCGTGTCCTTCTCGACCAGCTCTCGGAAAGTAGGGTGCGTTGCGAGTCTGACGCGATGCCCGAACTCGTCCCTCAGATACTTGCCAATCTTGAGGAACGGCTGGACGTCGCCCCGCGATCCCACAACCATGATGACGATGTTGAGACGAGGCTGGGTCGTGGGAGGCGGCGGTATCGCTCTTGGCCTCGGCCCCTGCGCTTCCTTTGGCCGCCGCATGCTGTGGGCGACGGCGCCGAGGGCGTTGGCAATGTATCCGGTATGTGCCGTTTCGTGGACCGTGATCCGCAGTCGGCCGTCGCTTCTCGTTCTCCCGGTGCTCTCACAGTGCTCATCTTTCATCAGAATATTGCGCATCAGACTCCTTCTCGGCGTCTTTGCGTCGTGCACGCTCTTTGCGTCAGAGGTCATCTTGGTCGCCTCTTTGTCGAGATTGTCCTCGTCGGATGAAGAAGCATCTGGTCCGTCTCCGTCTCGGCTTCCACCTCCTGCCATGTTTCCGCCTAATGGTATCCAAGCCCTGCTGGGAATGGATTCGGCGTGCTCTCGGCCGTCATTATACGTCGCGGTCTGCCACCTCTCGAGGGCGGAGGGACGGCGCGGCGGACAGCCACGCGTCGAGGCCACGGGGGCAGATTGTTTTCTCGAATTGGCGTGGAGATGATGTGCAGACGGCGTCGATGCATGGCCGACATGCTGTCGTGCTGCCAAAGCCTCGGCGCTCGCCGGCTTCGCCTGGTTGACCGAGGGCATCATCGACCCAGCGTTGCAGCTTGGTGGTTTCGGTTTCTCCCTCAGTTAATCGCCTGGTCGGAGGGTTGGTAAAATGATGGGAAAGACGCACGCGCAATCGTACTCGCACAAAAGAACGAGCCTCGTGTTGACGATGCCGGACGTGCCGCAACCGGATGACGCGGGTCGGAAGCGACGGGATCACCAGGAATTCTCCTCGTCGTCATCGTGAGTGCCCCCAGTTTTTGGGAAGCCCCAGCGAGCAGCAGCAGCTCCACATTGCAGGCGGCTAGGCGAGGACGAGAAAAATAAACAAAAAATGACACACTTGATTTCTTCATCGATTCCTGTTGCTTGTTTGATAGCTGTGTCACGTGCCATTGGGACAACACATTGGGTGTACCCACAATTGTAGCTTATGTACGGATCCGTATGTACGGAGTAGGTGGAATGAATTACATACTCCGTGATGCGTAATCCGTGTTCCGTATGTAGAAACTTCTCTTCCTGCAACTCGCAAGCTGCCTCGTGTTGCATCACTGTTCCCATTCCCATCCGAGCACCAGCATCAGGAATCCATCCGAGCACCAGCATCAGGAATCCATCCGAGCACCAGCATCAGGAATCCATCCGAGCACCAGCATCAGGAATCCATCCGAGCACCAGCATCAGGAATCCATCCGAGCACCAGCATCAGGAATCCATCCGAGCACCAGCATCAGGAATCCATCCGAGCACCAGCATCAGGAATCCATCCGAGCACCAGCATCAGGAATCCATCCGAGCACCAGCATCATGAACCATCCCGCGCCTGCGCAGCCTCTTCCCTTTCCCACCTGTACTCCCTTCCCACGCCCCTCCGCCGCCGCGCCGTGTCGCACAGCTCCTCGTCGCCGCACGCGCAGGCCGCCCCCTCGCGCAGCCAGCGATACGTGATGCTCCAGCGATGCCGGCGCGGGCGCACCGTGCCGTCGGGCAGCGTGTCCGTCTTCCTCGCCCTGATGCCGTGCGTCCAGTGCAGCCTCGCGCTGCCGCCCAGCCGCAGCATGCTCCTGGCCGGCAGGTCCACGTCGGCCCGCGCCCCGGACCGGCCGTCGCGGAACTGCATCACCACCGGGGCCCCCAGCGACAGCGCGTACAGCTCGTCGCCGTATGCGCCGTGCGTGTCGACGTGCGGCGGGATGCCCGCGCCGGGCGGGTAGTGCTGCACGCAGACCTGGTCGGGGTCGCGCCGCTCGCGCCGCCCCCGCGGGAGGAGCCCCGTCAGCCAGTCCGGGAACGGCCTGAACGGCACGTCCTCGTCGATGCCGAACGTCTTGTAGCTGAAGGTGTATCCGTAGTGCAGGGACCGTCGCCCCGGGAGCGCCGGCCAGTCGAGCCTGTTGGCGAGCATGTCGACGAGCTCGTCCTCCTGCTGGGCCGTCAGGAATTCCGTCTGCATGGAAAGCCCCGAGGGTTCCATCTCGAGCTCCTCCTGCATTGCGTGCGTCGTGTGTCCCTCTTTCCGCGTGAGAAAACAATTTTTTTTTCTTCTTCTTCGCGCGAGCAAACAAACTCAAAGACGGCATGTTTGACAGCGGAGACCAAGGTGGTTAGGTTGCCGAACATGTCCAGAAAATGGCCCAGGCAGCCACGTGACCATGACCGATTTTGCCCTCTGAAGCAGTCATTGTAATAATCCGTACGGAATACTGCTACTCGTAATTACGTAATCTATTCTCCACCCTACCACCGCATCCATGCAGCAGGGTCCAGGCGATGGAGCGTCATCTTGGAATAGTGGCAGCGTTGGCAAGGCGTTGGTTGTATCGAGTCTAGCGGGGTTACAGTAAATCTCGGCTCTAACAAAGTTAATCTTATATCTAGGGTGGAGCCTTGTGACCCGCATTAGGCAGGCGGTAAAAAACTACTACACATGCCCTATATATATAAGGTATATGCTAATTCCTATAGTATATTAGTGTAAAGGTACTTATAATATAGTATATATAATATATATATAATAGTAAAGTAAGGGAATTATAGTAACTACACTACTAAAAATTTTTATATACTAATAATAAAAGAGTAGTCTATAATAAAGATAATATAATTAGTATAAATATAGAATATATATATATTATATATAATTAAACTTTTAGTAATTTATTATAGGTATTTAGCTTAGAAGAAGTAGTAAACTACTAAGTAATTTAATAAGATATAATATAGTATATATACTAAGTATATACTAATACACTTATAGGGTAGTATATATAATATATATATAATAGGGAAGTAGGGAATTATTATAACTATACTACTTAAAAGAGTAGTTTATAATAAAAATAATATAATTAGCGTAAATATAGGATATATATATTCTATATATAATTATACTTTTAGTAATTTATTATAGGTATTTAGCTTAGAAAAAGGAGTAAACTATAGAGTAATTAGAAAAATAATACCTTATATATAGTT
>JFGX01000650.1:0-11033 GCA_000729855.1 Epichloe aotearoae | reverse complement strand
CCGCGCTGGCTGAGAGTGCTGTTCATTCCCTTGGCGGTCTTCATCTCACCGCGCCGGCTGAGAGTGCTGTTCATGCCCTTAGTAGCCTCCATCTCATTCTCATCGCGCTGGCTAAGAGTGCTGTTCATGCCCTTGGTGGCCTCCGTCTCATCGCGCTTGCTGGTAATATTCATAACGTCACCGTCCATGATGCCACGTTTGTGCATGCTCTCCATGAATTTGTTGAACTTTTGCATCTGATCGGGGCTGAGTCCGAGGGTCTCCTTGTTCGCGTAGAGGATGTGCATGGCCTTCATCTGAGTGCTGTCCATGTTGGACATGGTGGTGGACATGTTGGTGGGCGCTGCCAGAGAGGCACCGGCGAAGAGGGAAACCAGGACAGTGACAAAGGCGGACTTCATCTTGACGGTTGTTGTCTTAGGTTGGGATGGGGGGTGTCTAGTTTCTGTTGTTGGTGTTGTTGGATGGGTCTTTGATGGTTCTGGAAAAGAAAGCAAGTGTTGGAACTGTGCTTGTTGTACTTGTTGATGAGGATGATGAGAAAGCTGCGACTAAGACGCGCCGGACTCCCATTATATAAACGTTTTCGAGCGCATCCAACGTCGGCACGTTGTTGTCGAGCAGCCATCTGTCACAGCATCATCCAGTTGCCTCATGGAATGTCCCAGCATCGGGCTGTTGATAAGGCAGAGCTGGAAACCGGAATGCGGAAACCTGCCATTTCGAGAAGTCTGACGTCCTTGACCGAGAGAGGGAAAGAGGAAAGACAAATTTCCTTGGGCCCAGGAGAATGGGAAAAGATTGGGCCCAGGAGAGGGGGGGGGGGAAACCAAAAATTTGGGAAAAAGCCATGCCGATGAGAGAAGGATGGCGTTTTGCGTTGCAAGCCAAGGTAAGTGAAGGGCGGGGCGGGGCGGGGCTTCGATTGGCTGGAATGGGCGGGGCGTCGTCGAGGAAATGCAATTACGCCAAGGTTGGCGATGGCAACTCGTTTTGGGTTTTTTGGGTGTTCGAGGCGCATGCCGCGGGTCCGCATCCGAGTCAATCTTGCATCCACCAGCATCGCAATCACAGCCGCCGTATCCAAATCTGGGATCTGGAGGTCGGTACTTGGGAAGCCGGGGCCGCTGCTATTCCCGACGCCAATTTTCCGAATCGAGCGTGCTGTGCCTGACGCCCGTGATGCGAGGCTTTTGTGCTTTTTGTCTTTCTTGTGAGCCCCTGCCGTGGCCTTCTTCTTACAGTGACAGTGTACCTTGCCTGCCCGTTCTTCCCTTGAATCTGCTGACGCCTCAAGGTACAAGCTGCAGCTGGCAGCTCGGCGACAGGGCGACAAGGACGACAAGGACGACGACAAGTACGACGACAAGGACGGCAGGACACGCGATGCCATTGACGGGAGTGGCGCGCCAGATCCAAGACTTGTCACCGCTGACACCAGAAATGCAACTGCGGGATTCAATTAGGCTCATGTTGTACAAGGTCCGTTGAAAGGCATGGGGCTTTTCGACGTTCGCCCTCACGCCATTTCTCCCATCGTGATCCAAGGCGGGAGGGGGCATCCCTCTGGAATGCACTCGGCTAAATCAAATCCAAATTGTGTCAGAATATGAACCTGTTTAGTTCTAGGTATGTGCCTGAACACTTCACCTGAAAAGCTCCGGGTAAGGACATGAAGGACATGAAGTTTCCTCACCAGTGAAACACCCTTCATCATCGCCTCTTCAAAAGAGACAAGTTGCTTGCCAGAAGCCAACGAGTCAAGTTGCCAACGAACCCCCATTCGCCGAAGCAATGTTCATCACGCAGATTTGTGTCATGATGTGGCTTGCGCCATCCTTTCTTCAGACCAGTTTCCAAGGGGGCGCCTGTCACTGTAGCTCATGATTTACGTCACCAGTTTCTACAGCCCTCAGGGTGTCGAATACTTTCTTTTCAGACTCTCGTCTTGTCTGCAGTCGGACAGCCCTTCACCGCCAAGCTTTCATACCGATCGCCCCTGAGATCTACAAGTCTCACACCTGTGGCGATTTTTTTTTTCTGGCCGCAGTGTCTCCAAAAGCCTGCCAACTCGGTGCATCCCGCGGCATTGCACAGCGTTGGTTGTATGATCATGTCAAAATATCGACGGGTGACAATGCCAAAGTCAAAGTCAATGCGTCCGCCACCAAAGGCAATCTTATCAAAAAGCCTTCGACAAGAGATCGAACCTAGGATCCGCAGGTGGCATCATGTCGACCCGCATCCAAAAAAAGCGCAACATGTGCTTCAAGATTGACTGCGTCTAGGTGGTAGTGTCTCTTTGGTGACGATAAGGCTTCAGAGCATAGGGAAAACTTACTGAATACTAGGTATTATCCCAAGATATAGGTACCTGTAGCTCTATAGATCGCACAGGCATGTGAATGTAGCTTTGATCGGTGCATCTTGATTGCACACAAGCCCATGTAGTGACCGCCGCGAGGCCTTATCGTTCACCAAAGAGCTACGTAGTCTTTCTTGAGAGGAGCTCGGTTAGTTTACAGCCTGATTCGTCTTCCGTAAAGGTATCATGAGTCATCTTCTACTGAAGAAACCCTTTGTAGTCCGGGAGGGTGGAGATGGCAATTCAGGGGGCTGGACATGCAGTCTGATTGTCGTGGATCGACCTTGCGCTTCTGCTCTACTACTCTGAACTGAACTAGACTCATAGAATGCCATCGGCACTCCCAAACCTGCTTCGGTCGCTGCGATACTCAATTCGTTCGTATTTTTTTGTAAAAGACGAACCACTAAACATGCAACTCAGCATCCTGATAGTCTCGGGATCCAAAGTCAGAGGTGCCAAAAGGAACACTTACAAACAAACGCTGTTTCCGTAAGGGCAAAGCTTTGTCCTAAATAGCAAACCCCAGGAATTAACAGGAAGTCATCAACAGGCAAGGCCGTGTAGTTGACTCACCAACACACAATCTTGGTCCGCCGTTGAAAGGCACGTATTGCCAGAATGGGCTATAAAATTAAAGCCATCGTCAGTGACCATGATTGCGTTTGAACAAAGCTCAATGCAGCATTTTTATACTTGCGCAAGAAATGATCACAATCATCTGCGCGCTCTGGACTTCAGTCAATGCCCTCCTGAACTCGCTGCGATGAAGGAACTTGTCAGTCATTTGCTCGGGTCCAAGGCAATAGTATTCAGCATAATGTTGGGGTCTTGGAAACGGAATCGTGACTTTCAACATGAGCCATGTACGCGCGAGCAAACCAACAGTGCGAAAAGTCCATGGCACCTCCGCTCCCACCGTCGATCAACACCTTGTTGGTGATGCGTGATCTCTCGGATTTCGACCCGGGCTGCATCTCTTGGGTAAAAGATCAATCGGTTGAGCATCGAGCTTCGTCCCATGATATGCCGTAGTATTCGCCTAATATGAAGCCCCGTCTGTCATGTCAAAGCCTTTGACCTTCCACATGCCATCCGGCTTCATGTCAACAGAACCTATCACGGGCGGCTTTGGCAAAAAGGCAGTCCTCTTGGCGTGTTTGATTGCGGTCGAAGTGAAGACTGACTCGCATATGAAAAGAACAAAACTTTGATGTCGCACTCGAGTTGAAATGTTGTAGTTGCGCCGGAGTGCCACGGCAAAGGACAAGCAAAGATGAGCATGACGGTGTCGAGCGCAAACACTTGGACACCCCAATCACGTTCAAAACTATGACATTGTATCTCAGCATCGCGGTTTCTTTTCGAACCGACTCGTACATCTGAAATCGTTCTAAATCTGGACAATCTTGTCTGGATGCGCGTTCCAGCGCTTCAGATGGGTTCTGTGCCGGGTAAGCATCTGCCAATGGCCGTCTTACTGAGCAGGAACGCAGCTTCGAAAGTCGCTTCGCGAAACTATAAACATGTCATCCGCGTCGAGACCAGGGTGAAAACTGAACAATGCAGATACAGCGTCCGGCCCCAAAGCGCACATTCTCGCTAGCTTGAGTGAATTGGAAACGTGCCGTTCCGGGGACTGTGCATTTTTCGTCCCAGATGATGTGTACAGCTGCCCAGCTCGTAGTGACGGCACAATACGCATTGTTTCCTTCCGCTGCATCTCATGCAAGTCCCACATGATTTGCTGATATGCGTTAAAGCTCTAAGCGAGCTCTTCGCCAGCTTCTCCTGTGGTCTGATTGAAGGCGTTACGCAAGAGTCGAGTCGATATGAACGAGCGGATGTTCGGCGGGAAGTGTCTTGATCGCATTTCGAGCTCTGAAACCAGGCATATCTTGACTTGAGGAGTCGACTCGTCCACAAAGAGCATCCAGCATCCTGAACATGGGGCAATCTGCTCCTACGGAACCGATGGTAGAGACTCCAACTGGTCTGGAGTACTTTGAAACCGTTTGATCCCAGATTACCTCGTCGACTACCATGTTGAGCGGCTCTCCTCGCGCCAGTGTCAAAGCCAGCTGAAGCCTCTCAAGAGCTACAACGACCGACTCAGCTGTGAGAACAAACGTTATATGCCATTCGTGTGTATCACATGATGAAGTCTCTCAAACTCCTCGTGAGAGGAATGACCGTTGTAATCGTCATGGACAAACCATTCTCGACTACATGGTCTATAGAGAATATTGACACGGTCCTGTCTCTTCTGCGGCAAGGTAGTGCCCTGTGGTCGGGGAGGGCGGCAGGAGTCGACACCTTGTCCGTTCACAGCCAGTGATGTGCCTGGAGAACCACCACTGTTTTGTTCTTATACTTAGGTTTCGTGCTAAGCTGCAGGGCTGTTTGCGAAACACCCTTCTGTCCTGAATTCCCAGGGCAGTCTTTCATTCTCCGGCCAGCTTTGCCATTCATCCAAGCACAAATCAGCTTCCCAGGTACCGAACCTAGAGAAGCAGACTGTCATCATGGTAGGATGTGGAGCCAGCGCGCATGATATCGCCCGAAGATTTCGTAAGCATCTTCATGATTCGCGCAATGGCTGTCAGAATGACAAATTTGATGAGCGCCAATGACGAGAAACACTTGGGTGGACTGAAAGCGGCAGAACCGGGTGATACGACGGTATTACTAGGGAAGAATCAAAAATTACATCAATGTGAGCAGCGTGTCCAGGAATAATACTACTCACCTGGCATCAGGCTATACACGATGACACTCGGATCGATCGGACGTTAATTGCCGGACTTAATTCCCTGCTTCCCTCTAGACCTACGAGATTAAGCCCTAAAATAATAACTTCTGGCCCTGTTGACGCCTGCACCTATAGTGCTAGCAGTTCGTGGCGTAATGGCGGCAAGAAGGCATCGAAAATGTCCAAGATGTCGAGCTGCCGAGGAAACCGAACATAATATATGTAGGGTTGTGTGCATTAATTAGGTGAAAGATGGAAGGCGCCACTTTTTGGTGGCCCAACCGTTCTTTCTCTTTTTGGCGGCAGTTGTGTCAACTGGTCTGCTCGCAATACGATTATACGGATTACGGAGTACCCACAGTTTCGCAGTTGTTGTGACAGTGCTGGTGCCGGGTGCCGGTGGCCACCATCTCCTGCTTCTCTCATCAATCCCCATCTTGCACTGGCTGACCGGCATCGTGCACACTGGCAAAATCATTCGGATTCCGTCGTCGCTGTCAATCTTGCCACGAGTAGTCACGTCCGCACACGATCCAGCGAGTATCCAAGTCACTCACGGCCTCGAGCGCTGGCGCTGTCTGTGTCGTCATCGATCTTGCAATCGCTTATCTGTTCACCTTGACTGGAGCCACAGCGGCGCTGTGCCAAAACGGTGCACCTGGAAAGGGGTCTCTGTCCCTTGACCCTCCTGTCTCGTCGGCCTCGATCTCGACTGATTCCATCCTTCCTGCGCCATGTTCTGGGAGACTAGACGGCGACGGGTTGTTCGCTCTCTTAACGAAAAATATCTCTTCGGTCGCATCGTACGTGTTGTCTCGTGCGCTCGTGCTATGACCATCCCCCCTCTCGTCCTCGCTTCTCGCCGCCCCATACCCTTCTTCCTTCACAAGCACTCGTCAAAGACACACTTCCCACCTCCTATGCAGATTAAGAAGAACTAACACTTTCACAGCCGGTACTCCACGCCATCGTGTTCCTAATCGAGATGGCTCTTGTGGCCCGGCTGGTTGCCAGATTCAACACTTACTATGAAGAACGACCTTGTATGTCCAACGTATACTCTGCGTGCCTCAGCGCCATCGGCTAATCTATTGTCCGCTACAGTAATGACCATGATGGTCACCAACGCCGTCCTTGGTGGCATCGCAGATACAGTTGCTCAGAGCATTACGGCCATTAGTATTCGAACTTCCTCCACAAAATCTATCGGCTTAACTAAGCAAGACGAGTTCTCAATTGAGATGCATGAATTGGACCGTAAAAGCGGCGACTACGATCGTGGAATCTCTCCGAACCCGAAAGCATTACCTCCCTCTTTCGATTTTGAGCGCCTGACGCGGTTCATGGCATACGGCTTTTGTGTCGCGCCACTTCAGTTTAAATGGTTCCGTTTCCTCGAACGAGCTTTCCCGATGACAAAGACCAGCGCCTTGGGTCCTGCCATGAAGCGTGTTGTTTTCGATCAGCTAGTCTATGCTCCATTTGGTGTCGGCCTGTTCTTTGTAGCCATGACGGTTGCTGAAGGGGGTGGCCGCCGGGCTGTCAGTCACAAGCTTCGTGACATGTACGTGCCTACTCTCAAGGCAAACTATGTTGTGTGGCCCGCTGTACAAATTGTCAACTTCCGTCTCATGCCTGTGCAGTTTCAACTGGTATGTCTCGTCATATTCGGTAGTTTCATCGTGCCCAACGGCAGCCTGCTAATATTTGTTACTATTCAAAGCCCTTTGTCTCGACCATTGGTATTGCGTGGACGGCTTACTTGTCGCTCTCAAACGCCTCCGACTAGATGTATCCTCATCTTCGACTGGATTCGATGAAGCAGAGGGAAGTTCTCTGTACAAGAGTATGTCTTGAGACCGCGTTCGACACATGGGGTAGAAAATTGAGGGTGGTTTTCCAGGCATCTTCACACTCCCATCAATATCATATGATACTTGGCGATGTGGGCAGCATTGCTTTGGTTTTGGTCGCGCATGTAGCCGGCTCTTCGCACTGTCTGGCGTTAGGAGATCTTCCTTTCCCTTTTACTCGGGGGGCATATCTCTTGCTTGTTTGATTTATGTTCATTTATTTGTCTAGATTAGCAATTGTGAAGCGATGAGGCCGAAAGAATGTGACTGTAACTCAGTGTATGTCGTCAAGTTGACGCACGAAACTGCTACGAGAAGATATATGCCGCATCCTAGAATCATGCTGGAATCATCCTTGAATCTTTGCATCAGTTTGTCAAACGTCCAACCCATTGGCCCTCACGGATGGGACAGTCAGGTTATGTCTCCACCGTAACATTTGGCCTTGGCTTAGTTTGTCCCAGGTTTGTCGCATCACGTCTTGTTGAGTGGCAGTGGGCCGCCCACTCGCCAAGGAGGCGCCAGACTGTACACCCACTGTACATGTAGTGTTGGCCCTGCCTCCGCCGCCCCAAAGCGTCACAAGCTGTCGGGTCTGTTTGGTGCCCCGCCTCCATCAACCGACCCCTCCAAAGACAGTCTTCTCTTTTTCTGTTGCTCAATTACACAAGTATATCAAGTCTTTACGATTTCCTACCTTCAATCTCGCGCTGCCTTTATTCCCACCCTCCATCTACTGCGCGACAAGATGTCTCTGTCCAACAAGCTTTCCATCACTGACGTCGACCTGAAGGGCAAGAGAGTCCTAATTCGGGTGAGTTCGGAGCTGCCCCGCGCGAGTTGAACTCTTAAGAAGGGAAAGCCGGAAGATGTACCAAAATACTGCTGCCTTGAAGCGGTGCTTGAGCGCATTTCAAGTGGAATGAACTCGAATCAAGACGCGGTCGACATAAGAGCTCAAAACATAATGGCAAACTGACGAGTGCACCACCTCCAGGTCGACTTCAACGTTCCCCTCGACGACAACAAGAAGATCACCAACAACCAGCGTATCGTCGGAGCCATTCCCACCATCAAGCATGCCATTGATCACGGCGCCAAGTCGGTCATCTTGATGTCCCACCTTGGCCGACCCAACGGTGCCCCCAACTCCAAGTACTCCTTGCAGCCCGTCGTTCCCGAGCTCGAGAAATTACTCGGAAAGAGTGTCACTTTTGCCTCGGACTGTGTCGGATCCGAGGTCGAGGCCACTGTTAACAAGGCTGACGGTGGTGCCGTTATTCTCCTCGAGAATTTGCGATTCCATATTGAAGAGGAAGGCAGCTCCAAGGACAAGGAGGGAAACAAGACCAAGGCCGACAAGGCCAAGGTTGAGGAATTTCGCAAAGGCTTGACTGCCCTCGGAGACGTTTTCATCAGTAAGCTGACCCTGATTTTTGCCCGACCAAAACAATCATGTCGAAAATGTACAAATAGCTGACCATGACCAACAGACGATGCTTTCGGTACCGCTCACCGCGCCCACTCCTCCATGGTGGGCGTCGATCTGCCCCAGAAGGCTGCTGGGTTCCTCATGAAGAAGGAGCTGGACTACTTCGCCAAGGCCCTCGAGTCTCCTCAGCGTCCCTTCTTGGCCATCCTGGGAGGTGCCAAGATTTCCGACAAGATACAGCTCATTGACAACCTTTTGGACAAGGTCAACACTCTTATTGTCGGCGGCGGCATGGCCTTCACCTTCAAGAAGGTTCTCGACAACATGCCCATCGGGTCTTCTCTCTTCGACGAGGCCGGCTCCAAGACGGTCAAGGATCTGATGGAGAAGGCCAAGAAGAACAATGTCAAGGTGGTCTTGCCCGTCGACTTTGTCACGGCCGACAAGTTTGACAAGGATGCAAAGACGGGGTATGCCACTGACGCTGATGGTATTCCCGACGGCTGGATGGGTCTTGACTGCGGCGAGAAGTCGTCCGCTCTGTTCAAGGAGGCCGTCGACGAGGCCAAGACCATTCTCTGGAACGGCCCCGCGGGCGTCTTTGAGTTTGACAACTTTGCCAAGGGCACAAAGTCCATCCTCGACGCCGCCGTCAAGGGCTGCGAGGGCGGCAAGATTGTCATCATCGGTGGTGGTGACACGGCCACCGTCGCCGCCAAGTACGGCGTCGAGGACAAGCTCAGCCATGTTTCCACCGGCGGCGGTGCCAGTCTGGAGTTGCTGGAGGGCAAGGACCTGCCTGGTGTTGTCGCTCTGTCGAGTAAGTAAATGCAACCTCGAGGAACTAAAAAAAAAGTGAAGAAAAGAAGAGAAAAATAATGACTGAGGGCCCGTTTTTCTTTGGAAGACTTGCCTCGCAAGTCGTTGCTCTAGTTTAGAAACATATACATATCACATTTATGTCCGAAGCGTCAAAGAAGGAGTAAAATCGTCATGACCAGCATTCTGGTGCCTCTTGTTTCGCCACGTTTAACCCTGTGTAAGAGCGTAGCAAAAACCAATGAACGTTTTTTGACGTGATATTATTCGTGAGCCCAGCCAGCCCCATTCTATACCATGATTCTAGTAATTAACACGCGTCCCACGCGCAACGCAACCATCATCTCCGCTTCGAAGCCTCGACCTTCTTGAGTTCCTCCCTGCAAAAAGTCAGTACTACTCTCGTCTTCCGTTCAACGACTACCGAGTGCCAGCACCCTTACGCACTTTAGCTGCGTGGAGAAATCATCCGTCGCATCATCATCGTCATCCCAACTCTCTTCCCACAAGTGCTTCGTCTCCCCGCTCTGAGCCGCCTCCGTCTGCTCCTCGGGCCAGTCTATTTCCCCGCACGTCAGTTCTCATTTTCCAGCGGCCGTTGCGCACCATCGTTGCGATCTCGCCGGTGGTGTGGGGGACAATGTTCTGACTCACCGTCTACGGGGAAGTCCTCGAACTCGTCGTCCTCGCCTAGCGCCGTGGTCTTTTGCTCTGGCTTCTTGTCCTCGGGGGCGTGCTCGTCTGCGGGCTTGGGGTCTGGGGATGCCATTTTTTGAGGGTATGTCTGGTTGGGCCGTGGGCGGTTTCTTTTCGAATGAGTTGGGTTGGGGAGGATGGGCTGCGGATGGTGATGGCTGGAACGGGTGCAGGGCTGGAGCCGTGGGCGGAAGCTTGCTTGGGCGGGGGGCGGAAGAATTGCTGCCCCGCGGTTTTGCGTAGGGTAGGTAGCTGGTGGGTGACGGGGAAATGACTTGAGCGGGAGATTGTGAGGCAGCTGACCTGACAGTTATAGACTTGTACATGCTTTTGACTATTTATTTCATTTCAATTGATGTTGCTTGGTTCGTGACTCTCTGCGATGAACTTGGGGAGCTGGGTCGTGGTATACGATGGATGATGTTGGCCAGCTGGTAAGACGATTTGCGAGCAACTTCGATGTGACTTGTCAAAGGGGATATTGTTGCACCCACAAGGGCATAATTAATCCCTACCGCACGATAGTCTTGCTACTTAACTAGCTAAGATAAGAGTTTACCCTTAGCTAGTTATTTTCTAAGACCTCTATAACTTTATAGTATATTTTAGTACTATATAAGTACCTTACTTATAGTAAAGGTACTTAGGTATTTAAGCTATAGTTTATACCCTCTTATAAGATTAAATAACTTAATAAAGGTAGTTATATTAAACCCTAGCTTTATAGTCTAATATAGTAGTAATTATATAGTATTTATAATAATTATACCTTTCTTCTAAATTAGTACTTTTCTCTTTAAATTAACTAATTATTTAATCTTTAAATAATTAAGTATAGATATAGTAAAAGAGAGGCCTAATTTATTAATATTATAATTAAGTAACCTTAGTATACTAGAACTAATACTACTACTTATTAGTTTAATAGTAATACTATAGGATATTCTTATAATATCTAAGGAATCTTTAAAAGGTAATAAGCTAGCTATTAAGCTATAAAAGCCTTATTACTAGGACTTATAGTATAAAATAGTTAAGGTAAGAGCTATTAAAAATAGAATTTAGATCTTTATTAACCTAGATTTAAATATATAGCTAGATTACCCTTCTAAGCCT
>JFGX01000649.1:0-11039 GCA_000729855.1 Epichloe aotearoae | reverse complement strand
GGCAATCCTGGAAACAACCCTGGAAGCAACCCTGGAAGCAACCCCGGAAGCAGCCCCGGCGGCAACCAGCCCGGCGGCAATAAGCCAGGAAATAACCCCGGAAGCAACCCCGGCGGCAACCCCGGCGGCAATAACCCAGGAAACAACCCTGGTGGCAACCCCGGCGGCAACCAGCCCGGTGGTGGCAACAATTACGAGGCTTGCCCGTCTGGACTGTACAGCAACCCCCAGTGCTGCGCTACCAACGTCCTGGGCGTTGCAGCCCTCGACTGCGGCAATCGTAAGTTCTGACAGCCAGCCAGCTAGCTCACATCAGCGACATGCACGCATCGTGATAAACTAACAAATGAGCAGCTTCTCGCAAGCCCACCAGCTCCGGCGACTTCAAGTCAACCTGCGCATCGGACGGCAAGCAGCCCCTCTGCTGCGTTGTCCCAGCAGTAAGTACACCCAGTGACCTCGGCCTGGACCCTTGCCCCGAACCCGAAGGCGGCGTGCTAACCAACACCTTGAAGGCTGGTCAGGGCGTCCTCTGCACCCCTGCGAGCGGTTGAGCAGGCCCGAGTCGGCCATGATGTCACGGAACACCGAACTCAATGCGGATGCGCCATTGATGTAAAAAATCACCTTCTGAAACTTACTTTCTTCACTGTATCATAATGGAAATACCGGCGCCTATAGGGCGAGGGAATATATGTCTGTAGTAGTCTCTAGTTCTCATGAGCTAATCTTGATACAATCGTGGGAACATTAAAAACGAAGCAGTCTACTTTGAACGTGAATGTGAATACTTTGACGTGTCTAGTGTGGCTGAGGTTTGTTTCCTCTGGCAATGGTCCATGGGAAGAACAACAGTGCGGAGCGATGCTGGATCGGGCAAGTGACCTTCCCAACTGGGATGGTGGGGCCGTCCACGGTCCGCAATCTGGGGTTGGTCCGGGGGGCGTTCGCCTTTGCTGTTCTTCAACGTACATGGGCACCAAATTGCATGGACGAAATGCCCCGACCGTTCAATCGAAATGATCTCCTCACGAGGTGACGTTTCTCGATCAATGCTCTACTATACACCATGTCCTTGTTGGGTATGGCCAGGACGTCTATCTGGGTTCGAGGGCAGGAGCAATGCCCGGACGTCCGATCGGGCCTTGGCCATCTCGCGTTCGTGTGTCTACTAGTAAATGCCTGTTTTGCAAGACATTGGCGTGCCCAGCCGGGGACATGGAATGAATGGCTTGGATTCTCGTGCATTTGAAGGGATTAGAACCTCAAGGACCGACCACGGCGTTCCGCACCGCACCCCGCATGGCACGATAAATCGCCGGTGCACAATATTTCTCCGTGGCCAGCAGAGGTGCAGCGAACATGATGAAAATACACCGGGCTTCCGTGACCACCGTCGGCGGCCAAATGGTCTAGTGGTATGATTCTTGCTTTGGGAAGGGGTTCACTCCAGCTCGGCTGCAAGAGGTCCCGTGTTCAATCCACGGTTTGGCCCGTACGCTTGTTAATTTTTTTTGCTATCCCCCGGCGCGTACATCCCATGAACTTTGAGAGGGCACAGATGAGTTGGTTGTTACCGGATAATGGCGGCGAGCTTCGATTCCCGCTCGTCGATACAAGTCTCCATGGGCCACAATGCACGAAAACGTGTCTTGAAACAAAGCTGTGCTCTTACATCGACGACAGAGCTGGCTGCGAGACCGCGAGGCTGCCGTCTCCAGCTGTGATGAAAACCTGCCGTGTCTTTTCCAGCTTGGCCAGCCCCTGGCGATTCTTCCACGCAGAGGAAGTTCAAGCTACCATGTCTGTCTTTTTTTATCCATTTCTCGCGTTTAAGAGCCGACAGCGGTGCGGACCCTTTGTCACCATCTGCTTCAATGCAGCGCACGAGCCGAATCTAACAAGTAGACAAAGTCACTCCCCGAGCCTTGGTGCTTCAAAATAGTTACTCCGTGAAGAGCGGTCAGGTATACAGTGCAGCACCGTGTCACACATGGGCGGGCAACAAGTAGATCCCTGGTCTTTCCGAACACCCACCAACAGTGCAACTTCAGCATCAGCGGTATTGAAACCGGGGAAGCCACATGGTTCAGACTCGGGCGATGTGGACATGCTGCAGGATGAAGCCCATGATTTTATTACCCCGCCATGCGTCGCATCTTTTGCTCGTCGTGCTCGGATCAAACATACATGAGCCGATGCCTTATTGTCCCCCGTTTCGCTATCAATTAATTCCCCCTCTAGCCCGCGAGCGGTCATCATGAAGTTGGCTACATTGCTCGCCTTGGGCCCTGAGCGAGATCCATGCCTGCAGGGTTCTTCATTTTGACGGCATGTTGCGGCCGAACCTCTCTCTCTTGATCTTGACCTCTCGTCACATGGCGCAGAGACGCGGCATTTTCGCCAACGAGACGAGCGCAGCGCACCTGGACACCTGGGATCCCGCCGAGTACCCCTCGCATTGGGGGTCAATGTCGATATTGATGTGCTGGACCCCGCTTTCGCGCCGGGGACGGGGACCCCGGAGCCCGGCGGCTGGACGACGAGGGAGCTCATCAGGATCCCTGCGCGGAGTCGAGCGTCTGAACATTGTCGGCGCAGATGTCGTCGAGGTCAGTCCTGCGTACCAGCGGAGGTGGGGGGAAACGGCTCTGGCGGCCGCGCAGGTGGTCTACGAGGTGCTCAGCTCCGTTGTGAAGAAGGGGCTGACGGGCATGGTGCGGGACGAGTCCGACTCGGCGATCAGGGATGAGTTGTAGGAGCCGTTGATTGCTGCGTGTCGAATGCCATGTCCGAGTTGCGGACGAGTTTCCTGCACGGAGAGAGGTTGTCAAAGTAGCGAAAGCGGAGGCTATGATTGAAGGATGAATCATATATATGCCGCAGTAATGGACTCGGAATCGTGACGCGCCACCAGACCAGTACAGTTTAATACAGCAAACTCATAGTACCGCAATCCGATGACTTCTGATAGTATTTTGCTCTGCGCAAAAGGTGCTTCTTCCTGTTATGTGCGGCTGGTGGCTTAACTTGCAGCAAGACCCATGTGAGACGGTGTGGAATCCTTCCAACTCAAAGTCCCCCCTTGACTCCTCGGGCTCCTTGCCCTTCTTGTTCTTCTCCTCCGAGTTCTCCTTGAACACCAACTTGTTGTCCGGCCCGGACACGAAGATCTTCTTGCCGATCTTGAGCTCCGTCTTCTCGTAGGTGATCTGGGACATCCTGACGAACATCATGTTGTGGACGATCTCGATGCCGAACTCCTCCTTGTCCTCGTTCACGAGCTTGTACTTGCCGGACTTTGGGTTCTGGTAGTAGTCCTCCTTCCCCTCCGGCTTGTCGACCTCCTTGGCGTCCGGGTTCTTGGACTTCTTTACGACGTTGTTCCAGAAGTACATGTAGCCCTCCTTCGCCATGTTCTGGGTGTCCGCGCTGAGGTGTAACTGGGACATCGTGGTGCGCTGGGCGATGAAGGACTTCACTTCCGTGAACCAGGTCTGTGCCTTGAACGACGCGTCCAGGTTGTCCAGGGCCTTCAAGACCCTCGGCTGGGACTTGATCACTGCGAAGAGGAAGTTGCAGGTCTATAATCTATTGACCTTCCGGGCTCATAACCTATTAAGCAGCTAGGCAAAATAGCCAAAAACGGAGTGCGCACCCCTAATAGTAGCTGCGATAAATGAGCATATCTGCTGTGGAAGGATGCAGGTGGTGGCAAAGAGTGATGAAAAGAGAAGATGATGTAGCGTTGCTATCTATGAATTCCAGAATCTGACAAGGGAAATCGGAAGCTATTATAAGCTTCAAATCTATTACAAGTGAATCTACGTCTTCAAACGAAGCCTACGATGAATACGATAACAAACGCGATGCGGCAATCTACATCAACAAACGGAGAGGGGATGACGAGGGTGATGCCTTAGATTTGAGGCTGCGATGTGAGGCTACGGTGTGAGGCTGCGATAACCTCAACACACGCCCTGTGGTAGTAGTGCTAACAAGAGCTAGGCTTAGAATCCGTCACTCGAGAAAAAGATGGCGCACTTCTCCATGCCCACAGTTAAATAAGGGAAGAAACAGGTTTAGAACTTAATCCTAAACCCATCGCTTTGCAGCGAGCAATCGTCTGTCGCGGCACCTGCTACTGCTTGGACTCTCGCACACGTATCGACATGACCTGCCTGATTCATCTACGAAAACCATTGAATATCCACATGGAGGAACCCCGAGGCACAGAGACACTGGTTGCCCAGCCACACGTTCTTGTCGTCTTCCCAGACCAACCAACCCGCTGCTCTTGATTCGACTCAAGCAGTTGCAATAATAAATAGCAGCCATTCAGCCCAGCGACAGGGAGCCCCGCTGTGCCTGGCAGTAGCGTGAAAGCCATGCATTACTCCGTAGAATGGACAAACAACGAAGATGACGGGGACCGAGTACATGACTCTCACAGTGAAAACACGGCACAAGCCACAAGGGCCACACCATGGTCCGTGCTCATGAATAATACCGATAGCTTAGGCGAGCCTATTACGGTGGAGAATGGATTATGTAATAGATAAGCATAGTTATATAGGACATTGGTAGAGAGCCCACTTAATTAATAGAAGTATTATTACACCTATTATCTTTTAGTTAGGTTTTATAGTAATAAGACTAGGATATTTTGTTTAGACTCTAAAATTAAATAATTATTAAATAAGTAATAATTTATAGCCTCTAAGGAGATAACTAAATAATTAATTAAATAATATAATTAGAATAAAAGATTAGGATAGAGTACTATAAACCTATTAGAATAGCTATAGTTATTAAATAATAAGGATTAAATAATAGAGCTATGGTTACTATTAAGGGATAAGAAGAAACTCTAGCTATAGTTAGGAATCTATCTATTAGATAATATAAGAATACCTATAGCTATAGTAATAGGCTAGATAGAATATAAAACTATAGGATTATAATAATACTTATAATATTTAGTAAATAACCTAGACTAAGGGTATCTCTCTAAATAATACCTAGATACTAAAGATAGTCTAGAAGATTAATAAAATTAGGGAAACCTAACTAATCTAAGTTAAGGATTAAAATAGAGATAGGTATATAAAATAGCTATAGTATTATTCTAGCACTTAGGATTATATAAAGATAGTATAAATAGTGCGTTAAGAAATAAGCTAGATCCTAGAGTAAATACTAGCGGACTAGGTCCGCAAACTTATAGGTTAGAATACCTATAGTAACTATACCTAAGCTAAAAAATCTAGGATAGGAATTACTATTTATAACCTTAGTAAAATAGAAGCCCTAAGAGCCTAGATAGTATATAGGATATTATAAGATAAATAATATTAGATATAACCTAAGAACTTAAGGAATTTAGGCCTCTTAAATTTTATCCTAAGAGTTAAAACCCTAGCATAGAAATCTATATTTTTACACTTAGTAAAAATAGAATTATTACTACCTATAAACTTATAAATTAGTAATATTAGCCTATATTAATCCTAGGATAGGAAAGTAAGCACTAGATAACTCTAGATATAATAGTTAAACCTTATAACTTTTAGACCCCTTTAAGATATACTTTTAGGTTAAAAACCTAGGTTTAGGTATATAAATATAAGATAAGACTAGCTAGTATATATAGGCCCCTGCCTTACTTTTCCTTACTTTTAACTTTACTCTATTACTTATAGTATTCTTTAATTAGTAAATACTATAAGAAATAGATAAGTATACTATACTAGAGTAATAGATTTTTATAAGAAGTTCTTACTTAATATAAAAATAGGCTTAATAGATAAGGAATAGTATATTAGTAAGGGAAGAATAGAATAGTTTAGGAAAGAAAGGTAAAATAAGATAGGTTTTCTTAGGTCTTACTCTAAAGTTTACTTTTAGTTCTCTTCTTAATAATCTATTTAAGCTAGTAAGTAATTTTAAGTTTAATTCTAGTAAAACACTATCTTTTTCTAGTAAGGAGATTTATATAAAGTATTCTATATATTTACTTAGCCTCTTAACCTAGACTAAGATAAATTCTTTAACTACTAGTCTAGCTATAAGTTCTATTTTAAATCCTACTATAATTCCTTATTTCCCCTTTAAATCCTAGTAGTAATTTCTTTCTTTAAACTTATATTAGACTTATCTTAACTATAGATAAGTTAAGGACCTAGTATAAGTTTTCTATCCCCCTTTATATAAAACTTTCTAAACCCTTAAACTAGAGAGAAGCTAGAGCTAAACTTAGATATAGAACTAGATAGGAACTTATTTAAATTTATCTCTAGCTGTTACGTGGCAGAATGAGCTCAGTCACGAGGGACGTTTATAGGGCCGGATTTGGCACTCTAGTTAGAAGAATTAACTAACTTCTAATATCACATATTATACCTAATAGTAGCTTTTACAAGTAAAATTAGTATAACTTATAACCAGTTAAATCTATTAGCCCCTCTAATAGATTTAACCCTATATTATGCAGAGCTAGTATATAATAAGTAGTAGTAATTAGAGATTCTTTTATTATATACCTCTAGTAACCTAGATATAGAAACCCTATATCTAAAACTAACTATTTATAATATAAATTTGCTTTTCTAGTTACTAAAAATAAACTATACCTTATTTATTAATTTTAGATATTTAATAGCGTAAACCTAGATTTTAGATATTAAAAATAGAAACTTATTAGAACTAGTAAATAAGAAGACTTAAATAACCTTATAAAATATAAATTTAATAATAGAATTCTTAAGAAAAGGGAATAGCTAAGAGATTAAGAACTACCTATTTACTAGAACTTAGTAGATTTATAAGCTATATATCTTACTTAGAATTAAGTTAAAATCTATATTAGTAAAGCTAAATCTAAAGGATTTCTTAATAAATCTACTAAATTAGAGGGCAGTAAGGCCTTAGAGTAGTAAGTAAAGGGTATTACTAGTCCTATAAATAGTACTATAACCACTAAGACTAAGAAAGATATAGAGAAGGACAAAAATAATAAAGAAAAGGGAATTATAAACTACCCTAAAAATAATACTACTACTTAATATACTAAACCCCCTAACTAATTAATAGAGTTAAATTTAGAAGACCTATAACTAGGACCCTTAGGAAATATACTAGAATTAAAGGAATTTTAAACTAGGCCTACTAAATATAATACTATAAGGTTATTATAGGGAGTATTAGAATAGTAATAGGCTATATAGTAAGCTATAATAAATAAAGTAGTAACTAGAATAGACTAGCTAGTATCTAGATTAGTAACTAAACTTAGAAACTTATAAAGTACTAGTACCTTAGTAGGTTTAATACTAATAGCGTAAAATATATCCACTAAGTAACTAGGGATAATATAAGAGCTACTTAGATACCTACCTAGGATAAGTAGTATAACCTATACTACTATAGTATTAGTAAGGATTTATATAGTAGTAGCTAAATCCTTACTAGGTATAGTATTAAGCACTATATTACCTAGACTAAGGATAGTATACTAACCCTAGCTACTAAGGAAGGATAGATCTAGCGCTAGATTAGGATTAGTATAGTTAGTAAGCGGAGATAGTAGAATAAAATATAGATTTAATATAGAAGATTATAGATATTAGATACTTTAAGCCTTATAATAAACTAGAAGAAGCTAGTAATAACCTTATTATATATAATAGAAAGTAGACTATTTTCTATAATATTAAATTATAGATCTAGGTAGTTAAAGATTACCTATATTATACTAATCCTAGCTAGTAAGATATTATTTAGAAAAAGATTTAGACACTATTCTAAGGAGATATAATAGTATAGTATAGATAATATCTTAATATAGGTAAATAAACTACTATATTTAATAATATATTAATAGTGTTTGCTACTATATAAAAGGAATTTAGTATTTAAGTATAGGATATAATAGCATAGCTTAATAAAGTAGAATATATAAAGGAGGATATCTTAAATAAGGTCTTTTTTTATAAATTTATATTAAAGATTTTCTAGTATATAAGGGTAAATAGTAAAATAACTAATTATTAGCTCCTAGTATGCCTATGTCTTAAGCTTTATCTAGGATTACATTAGATATACCTAGTTCTAACTAAAGATAATATAAGATTAGCCTATATTACTATAATAGATAATAAAAGATATAACCTATATAACTATTTATATAGTAAAAGCTACCCTAAAGGTAAAAAGGGTAAAGGAAAGCTTAAGGTCTACTTTAATACTAAAATATCTAGTAGTAATTTAGAGGATAATAAGGATAAAGCATAAGCTAATTAGAATAGGCTATTAAATATATAGTTTTTATTAGAGAACTAATATTACTAATAGGATAATTAGAGTACTTAAAGACCTTTAGGATTTTTCTAACTAAGGCTATATTAGTAAAATTAATATACTAAAGGATAAAACTAGAGGCCCTAGTGGAATAAGCCCTAAGAGAATTAAGGAGAATAACCAGGTTTTAACTAAAGCTAATAAGAGAATATTTAGAACTAGCAGGATAGGTAATATCTATAGGACTTAGGACTACTAGAGATAAGAGATTAATATTAGTAGCTATAGTAATTCTAGTATTAGGAAAAGCTATCTAATAAAGAGAAGGAGTATATATATATTATAGTATATAATAATAATTCTAATATATAATAGTATAAAACTTATCTTTAGGAATATAGCTATTATATAACTAAAGAAGGGAAGGTTCTAGAGAATAGAGTATAAGAGACTAACTTTATTAAAACCTATTTTATTAATAATATTAAAAAAGAAATAAATAAGGCTACTACTAAGATAGATATACCTAGGTTAAAATAGCTTACCCTAGGATAAGTAATTAAGGCTATAGTAAGACCTTAAGAGGTTAAGTATAATAGTAAAAGGGTGAATATATATTTAAAAATCCCTCTTAAATTTAATAATAAAGGTAAGAGTTATTAGATTTACCTTAATATAGAAATATTATTAATTCTAGTAGATAAAGGGTGGTTATAGTAGAATAGGTTAAATGTAAAATAGGGAATATAAGAACTAAAGCCTATATCTAGAGTCTAGTTATTCTTTTTTATAACTAAAACCACTATATTTAATTTTTATATCCTAGGAGTAGTGTGTAGAATAGAAATTACTAGACACTTTATAGTTATAGCGGATATAATACTAAATCTAGGCCCTAAACTATTGCTTAGAATAAATTTTCTTTATAAATATAGAGTAAAAATCAATTTTATACGCCCTAAGGTGGTTTTTAGGTTAGTCTATAGTATAGCAGTATAAGTAGAAATATTCTAACTAATAAATAAGGTTCTATATTAGTAGGTAATTACTACCTATATAGTAATAATTCCACTAAAAGCATAGTTATATATACTAGTTACTTAGAAAATAGCGTAGGAAAATTAGGAAATAAGCGTATATTATATAGAGTTATATTTAAAGTATTTTCCTAATACACTAATTAGTAGATCTAGCTAGGGATAGATAGTTACCTATAACTTAACTAATAAAACTATTACTATTAGTAAATATTAGAAGGTTATATAGCTAATAATAACTAGTAAGGTTAATACTAACTATCTAGTTAATAATCCTTTTATATATTATACTTATTTTAGTAAGGATATTATAGAGAAAGTAGAAGATAAAAATAAGGCTAATAATAAATCTAATAAGAAAGGAGATAGTTTTAGTCTAAAGAGGGTTAATATAGGAGTGCTATTATATAGGATCTTATACCTAGAAGATATTCTATATATAACTAATAAATTTAGAGTATAAGTTACTAATATTAATTATAAGGCTATAAATAAATTTATCTAGCTAACTAATAAATATAATATTTTTTATAATAGAGGTATTATTTCTATGCCTAAGGACTAGAAAATAAGGATTAATCTTATTAAAGGATAGTAATATTAAATAAGGCTAATTAGGCCTTATAGATTAGGGGGGTAGGATATAAATAAACTTAATAAAGTATATAATAAACTCTATATAAAAGGGAAGATATTATATTTAGATAAGCTAGTAGCTATAGTGTGCCTAGTATTTATAGTGTGGTAAGAAACTAGCTAGGAAAGGAAAGGAAGAGTTATAATTAATATAAGACTGCTTAATAATATAGTAATACTAGATATATACCCTCTACTAGACTAAAGTAATATTATAGATAATACCTATAGTAAGAAGGTTTTCTCTCTCTTTAATAGAATAGGATTCTTCTACTAGTTACTAGTTAGGAAGGACTATTAAGCCTATATAGTAGTTATTTTAAATTAAGGTCTTAAGGCATTAAATATAGTATTAATAGGTTTTAAAAACTCCCCTGCTTTTACCTAAAGGTTTATAGACTAACTTTTCTAGAAGTATAAGTATTTTATTTAAGTCTATATTAATAATATAATTATGTTTTTAGATAGTATTAAGGAGTATTTAGAATACCTTAGTATTATACTTAAAATCCTTAAAGAAAATAGGATAATAATTATAGTAAAGAAGTCTTTTATTAGTTACCCTACTATTTAATTATTAGGTTTTATTATTAATAGTAATAGAATTATTAACACTAATAATAGACTTAAAGCCTTTTAAAAGATGGTTTTTCTAAGTAATTTAGTAAGTCTTAAAACTTTTATTAGAATAGCTGGTTTCCTTTATAATAGAATCCTATAGTTTAATATATAGATCTAACTATTATAGGAATAGAAAATAGTGTTATTAAGAGAGTTCTATAAGAAAGATAAGAAAATTACTAGTATCTTAAAACTAGTATAAAAAAAGAAGGCATAGTAAAAGATATTTTTACCTATAAAAAATAAGGAAAAGGCTTTTAAAGATATTAAGGTGTTCCTAAGTAAGAAATAAACTTTATAGTATTATAATCTAAAAAAACCTCTATTTCTTAAAATTAATGCTTATAAGGAAGGATTTAGTTTATATACTTTCTAATTATAAGAAGAATAGGATAGTTAAAGTATTCCTAGAAGGGATATTAAGAATAACTAAATATAGCTAATCCT
>JFGX01000648.1:0-11056 GCA_000729855.1 Epichloe aotearoae | reverse complement strand
AATAGAATATAGAGTAATAAGATAAGTAAAAAATTAGGTAAAAATAGTAGCTATAGCTTTTTATAATAATATAATAGTTAAGCGTAGTTATTAGATAGCTATATATAATAGTATAGTATCCTTACTACTAAGAGCTAATCTATTAGCCCTCTAATTTATAGATAAATATAGTGTAGTAAATAGTATAATTATAAGGGGACTAGCTAGTATTAGGCAAGCTAATTTGCTTTATATTAATATAGAGAGAGCACTAGTATAAAAATTAGTTAAATTTTAATAGAATAAAGAATAAAATAAATAATATAAATAAAGTAAAATTAATAACCTAGTAAACTAAATTAACTAAGTAGAAAAATAAGCTAATAGAATTAAGATAGAACTCTTAGAGGTAAAAAGAGTAGTAAAAAAAGTATATAAAAATGCCTAAGAAATAGAAGATAAGATAGCTAAACTAATAGAATTAATAAAAGAGAAAGTAAAATCTATAAAAAAGAAGTTTATATAGGTAGTATAAATATTAAAGGATTAGAAGGAGAGGATCCTATAGATTAATTTAGGTAGAATATTAGTGGATTTTAATAAATAACTTAATACTTTAAAATAAGATATAATTAATAAAAAGGAGTATAAGAAGAAGATAGTAAAATTAGTATTTATAATAGTAAAAATATAAGAAATAATTAATATTTAGATAGTAACTATTAATAAGCTATTACTAGAGTAAAAGGGGATTAAAGAAGATATAAAGAGGATAAAATTAACTCTAATAAAGGTAATTCTAGTGTCTTTAAACCTAGGAGAAACTAGTATATAGTAAGGTAAATTAGGCTAGTAAATACTAAGGTTAGGTAGTGTATAACTATAGATAGAAATAGTTACACTAGAAATAGTAAATAGGAGAACTAATCTAACTAATAAGTAATAATAGACTAAGACCCCTATACTAGAAATACTAAGTAAGAGGCTAAAGTTAACTAAAAGGCTAGGATTAAAGCTAAGAGGGACTTAAGTAGTTTTATAATAGCTAATACTAAAAATACTAATACTATAGTAATTAACTAGGATATTACTAATAATATTAGGAAAATAGATAAAGATAGTAATAGAATAGATAGAAATAGTATTACTAGTAACTAGTAAGGTAGTAAAAAAAAGAATAAAAAAGGGAGATAAATTTACTAGGTTATTAGATTAAAATAAAGAATTTAGATAAGAATTAGAATAGTATTAGAAAGGGTAGTTAAAGAATAGAATATAATAGGTAAGGAAAGGAAATAGGTAAAACTAGTAAAGAAAAACTATAAAATATAGTAAAAGGAGTAATTAGCTCTAAGAATAGAAATTTATTATTTAATATAATAATTTAATTAATATTATTAGAGAATATATATTACTAGAAAACTATTATAAATTTTAAGTAATTTTATAATAGAGGTAATTATAAATTTAGTAATAGGTATACTAAACCTATTTTTCTTTTATTTAATTTTAATAAAGGGGAATATTTTTAGGTTACTTAGAATAGGGAGGTTAAATCTAGCTATAGCTCTATTAGTTATAACTAGGATAGTTATTTTTTAAGGTATACCTAGCACTTATTATATAGTAAAATAAGCTTAGTTATAAGGGACGTTTATAGGGCTAGATTTAGCACTCTAGTTAGAAGAATTAACTTACTTCTAATATTATATATTATACCTAATAGTAGCTTTTATAAGTGAAATTAGTATAACTTATGACTAGTTAAATCTGTCAGCCCCTCTGACGGATTTAACCCTACATTGTGCAGAGCTAGCACGTAACAATATCTATAAGGCCTTTAAGGGTATTATTAATATACCCTTAGAAGGTTACTAGTGTATTAACTAACCTAAATAGCATTATAATATACTTAAAGTAACTATAATAGCATTAGAAAGCTGTTTTCCACTTATTACTAAAGTAAATATATAGCTAGTAATATATATCTTAAAGGTCTAATACTATAAAAATCTTTACGCCCGCTAATTAGTTAAGGATTTTAGTAATTAGTAGTAAAGGGGCCTTATTTTTAATAGTAAGCCTATTTAGGCCCTTATAATCTATATAAAGCCTTAATTTCCCTAATTTCTTTAGAATAAATAAAATTAGGGCTCTAGCTAGGCTAGTTAATCTTCTAATCTATACCTTCTCCTATATACTTATAAGGTATTCCCTAAGTACTTCTAGCTCTTTCTTAGCTAGGTTATATATAGGCCCCTAAGGTAGTGTTTTCCCCTCTTCTAATTTAATTATATAAGTATAACCTCCTAGTTTAGGGAGCTTACTAGCTAATTCTTTAGAGAATATATCCCTAAATTTTATATACTCCTTTAGAATCTATTATAGCCCTAGGTTAGTGTCTATATCCTATATAGAAGCTGCTTCCTCACTAGAATATCCTATTATAACTATTATAGCTTTCTTAGCTCTTTACTAAAATAAATAATAGGCATATTCTAGTATTATTATAGTAAACTTACTAAGCCTTAGGTTACTTACTACTAGTAAATTCTTTAGTAAGTCCTTATATAGCTCTTTTTCTTTACTATTTCTTAGTATACCTAACTTAACCTTTATTAAACCTATAGCTAATATAACTAATAACTCTCTTACTACCCTATATACTTATTACTTACCTAAAGTAATTATAAGGTAATCTTTAGTTATTAGGAACCTCTAAAGCACTTACTTCTAATCTATAATTATAGGATTATACTCTCTAGTCTAGTCTATGCCTAATATTATCCCTTCTCTAGTATTAGTAATATAGTAGCTAACTTAATAGATCTTTATATAGCTTATACTATTCTTAACCTTAATTAATCTTTATAGAATCCCCTAATATAGAATTATAGTCTTACTTACACTCTCTAGTATTTAGTCTATTTTCTTTATATTCTCCTAATCCTATTTTAATAATAACCTAAGGTAAATAGTTAAGAATAATACACTTATATTAAATAGCGCTAATACTACTAGCTAGTAGTTATCTTATTATAAAGATACTTATATTCTAATTCTTTTATCTATAGGCTATTCTATAGTAAGGTCCTAATCCTAGGCTTATGCTAACCTAATTAGTATCTTATTAGGATCTATAGCTTAGTTATTACTATCCTTATACTTCTCTATAGTATACCTACTACTCTTATAGGTAGTATAGTCTAGTGCCTAATATTTTATTAAAGGGTATTTAGGTGCTTTATATTTATAACACTTAAAAGGCTTCCTTAATTAGTCTTTACTTTATTACTATAAGTTATCTATAGAAGAGGTAGAGCGCTACCTTTTCTTTTTACTATTATAGCTCCTATTACCACTACTACCTAACTTTATTATAACTTTAGCCTTCTTACCTTAGCCTTATAAGTAGCTTTATAATATTAGAAACTCCTAGCTAATTATTTACTTTCTTATAGTATTATTTAGGCTATTTAGAAAGATAGAAATTCTAAAATATAGGGGAATTACTTTAGGTAATTTAGCCTTTACTTTTATCTATAATCTTATAAAGGTCTAAAATAATTAGTTAGTCCCTTACCTTAGGTTTAGTAATATCCTAGTTACTTCTAAGTACCTTATATTTTTATTTATTATTCTAGTATTTAGCTACTTAAGGAACCCTTTCTAGGTATAGGATAAATAATCTACATAGCTATTAGTAGCTATATAATATATTTATTATTACTTTATATTATTAGCTAAGTAGCTACTAGTGTATACTACCCTAGTTATATTATCCCTAAAAGTAAAGTAGTCTAATTTAAATAATATATCTAAATCTAATAAGAATATAGTAAGGTTCTTATAAGTATTACCCTTATATATAAGGATCCTTAACTATATCTTTATAAGGCTAGGTTTATATAAAGATACTACTAGCTTATAACCCACTAGAAGAACTAGAATTAGGATAGCTTATCTATCCTTATAAGGGGTAATTATAGGTCCGCTACTTATTCTAGCTAATAATAGATTTACCTTAATTTCCTTAGTCTATGCCTCTAATTATAGTATCTTTTACCTTAATTTAGCGTATTATAGCTTAGCCTATACTACTATATAGTGCCTAGCTAATATACTCTTTTTATTATTATTACTAGATCTTATATTTCTACCTTAATTAGTAATAGGTAGTGTTTAGCATACCCTATTATTAGAACCTATAGTCTAAGTCTTTATTAGGCTACTACTTACTTACTAATTATTTACTACTTTATTATTATATAGTGCTAGTGTGTTATATATAAATATTCTATGCTTTCTTTATATTAGTATCTAGCTAATAGTCTATTACCCTAAAGGGAAAGAGAGTTTAATTTATTATAACTTTAGTTATAGGTAAAATAAATAAAGTAAAGGCTAAGATATATAGTTACTACTAGATAGATACTACCTAGCTAGTAGTATATAAAGGTCTTAAACTCTAATCTTTTATATATAATATAGGTAGTCTTTACTAAATACCCCGCTAGTGCGCATATAGCTATCTAGTGGCTAGCTAGGCCTTTAGTTATACGCGAGACCTAAGGTTCATCCAAGGCTCCATTATATAATCGCCCTGTCTCTGACCTCTGTGCTCCTGACACTAATATCGCAAGTCTCTTAACCTAACCTTCTATATAAATTATTAATTTGTTTAAATTAATTAAGGTTAAAAGAGATAAATTTAGTAATGCCTTTGTTATTATATTAGCTAGATTATTGCCACTATTAATCTATCTAACCTTATAGATCTTATACCTCTTATATAATTAATAGAGGGCTATAATGTTAATTATTAGGCGCTTCTCCTTTATTATACCTAGCTTTATAAGATATTTATATAGTAAAAAAGAGTTAGTGTTAGGATTATTAGGATCTAAGGCATCTTTAATTAGTTAGTAATCTACTTAAGGGTTATAAATATTACGTATGTAATATCCATGCCTTCAACTATACTATATAGCTTACTTATAAGTGCGCTATAAGTAACTTACTTGCTTTTTGTTAAGCTATATATAATAATATTACCTCTTATAATAAAGGTATTATTATCTTATATTGCTTTATTACTAATTATAATTACGTATCTAATCTATAAGCTAAGGTCCGTGTTATTAGCTAGGGATCTATCTATAAATATAAAGAGCTTTACCTCTTTAAGGGTTAAGGGAATATACTATAGTCCTTACTATTAGTTCTTAATCTACTACTTAAGGCGCTTATTAAGGCATTTAATATTATTAATAAAGGGTTCTTAGTATTATATAGTAATAAAAAGATCATAAAATGCCTCTAGTTAGTATATAGTTATAATATAACTTCCCTAGGCTTACTATTCTATATATTCTTACTTTACTACTAGTAATTAAGGATTAACTTCCTTAATCTTCTAACTTTAGCCCTTTTAGGTTAGAGTTAGTAAGTTATTAGCATTTTATATTAAGATATAGCTATTAAAAATAAGGGGATTCCTAGTTATTAATTACTATTTTTCTTTTACTATAATATTAGCCTTCTAGAGCTCTTTTTCTTCTTTTCTAAAGAAATTATTATTACTAAGTCCTAAAGTATTATCTATCTATATCCCTATAATACTAAAGAGATTCTTATTACTTAGAGCTATAATAAGCAGGCAGGGGTTATAAGTTAAGGTTATTATATTAAGCTTATCTCTATAATAATAAAAGTGGGTTACCTACTAGTAGGTTCTTACCTCTATAATTCTATAAAGAGGCTTAATCACTAGCATTACTATGCCTTTAGGAAAGAGGTAAGCAATCTATTTTAGTAGTCTTATAATAATAAGTCTATTTAGCTTTATTTATAATTAAATATAAGCTTACATAATGTCCTAGATCTAAATATAAATACCTTTTCCCCTTAATAATAAAGCAAGGTGTTACGTGGCAGAATGAGCTTAGTCACAAGTGACGTTTATAGGGCCGGATTTGGCACTCTAGTTAGAGGAATTAACTAACTTCTAATATTATATATTATACCTAATAGTAGCTTTTATAAGTGAAATTAGTATAACTTATAACTAGTTAAATCTATTAGCCTCTCTAATAGATTTAACCCTATATTATATAAAGCTAGTATATAATAAGTAATAGTAATTAGAGATTCTTTTATTACATACCTCTAGTAACCTAATATAGAAACTATATATCTAAAACTAACTATTTATAATATAAATTTACTTTCCTAGTTACTAAAAATAAACTATACCTTATCTATTAATTTTAGGCTTTTAATAGTATAAACCTAGATTTTAGATATTAAAAATAGAAACTTATTAGAACTAGTAAATAAGAAGATTTAAATAACCTTATAAGATAAAAATTTAATAATAGAATTCTTAAAAAGTAAGAATAGCTAAGAGATTAAGAACTACCTATTTACTAAAACCTAGTAGATTTATAAGCTATATATTTTACTTAGAATTAAGTTAAAATCTATATTAGTAAAGCTAAATCTAAAGGATTTCTTAATAAATCTACTAGATTAAAGGGTAGTAAGGCCTTAGAGTAGTAATTAGAGAGTATTACTAGTCTTATAAATAGTACTATAATTACTAAGACTAAGAAAGATATAAAGAAGGATAAAAATAATAAAGAAAAGGGGATTATAAACTACCCTAAAAATAATACTATAAGGTTATTATAGGGAGTATTAGAATAGTAATAGGCTATATAGTAAGCTATAATAGATAAAGTAGTAACTAGAATAGACTAGCTAGTATCTAGATTAGTAACTAAACTTAGAAACTTATAAGATACTAGTGCCTTAGTAAGTTTAATACTAATAGTATAAAATACTATATAAGGGATAGTATATTTACTAAGTAGCTAGGGTTAATATAAGAGTTACTTAGATACTTACCTAGGATAAGTAGTATAACTAACACTACTATAGTACTAGTAAGGATTTATATAGTAATAGCTAAATCCTTACTAGGTATAGTATTAAGTACTATATTACCTAGACTAAGGATAGTATACTAATCCTAGCTACTAGGGAAGGATAGATCTAGCGCTAGATTATAAGCGGTATAGTTAGTAAGCAAAGGTAATAGAATAAAACATAGATTTAATATAGAAGATTATAGATATTAGATACTTTAAGCCTTATAATAAACTAGAAGAGGTAAGTAATAACCTTATTATATATAATAG
This sequence comes from Epichloe aotearoae, assembly GCA_000729855.1. Taxonomy (NCBI): domain Eukaryota; kingdom Fungi; phylum Ascomycota; class Sordariomycetes; order Hypocreales; family Clavicipitaceae; genus Epichloe; species Epichloe aotearoae. The sequence goes on along the minus strand of JFGX01000648.1, from coordinate 3,875 downwards.
GAAATAGACAATTTTCTATAATATTAAATTATAGGTCTAGGCAGTTAAAGACCACTTATATTATGCTAATCCTAGCTAATAAGATATTATCTAGAAGAAGATTTAGATACTATTTTAAGGGGATATAATAGTGTGGTATAGATAATATCTTAATATAGGCAAATAAACTACTATATTTAATAATATATTAATAGTATTCGCCGCTATGTAAAAGGAATTTAGCATTTAAGTATAGGATATTGTTACGATATAGAATGTAATAAAAGAGTGTGTGTAAGGTTCTTGTCTGATTCAACTAGCTAGAGGTTAGAGCTATCTTCTAATATAGGGGTTCTAGGTCACGTGCAGGCCACATCCTTGGCACGGCAGGCCATATCCTAATGTGACAGGCTAATTGTTAATTCTAGCATATAATAAATGCAGGCACTACTAATAAAAGAGATAGCTATCCTAGCTATCTAATAAGATCTAACGAATTTATAATAAGCTAGGAAGCGGGCTCTTGCAAGGGAATTCAGTCAGATAGATCGTTAGGTCCGGCGGTCATCAAATCGGTCATCGAATCGGTCATCAAATTGGTCATTAAATTGGTTATTGAATTGGTTATTAAATTAGTTATTAGGTTAATAACTTAACCTACGGGATCTATAACTATAGCGGTCGGATTAATTGTAAATCTGTATATCTAATTCGAAGTGTATGTTAATAGGGCGCTCCAAATCATAGTTAATTTGATCATCGGATTAATCGGATTAATCAGGTTAATCGGATTAATTAGGTTAATAGTTAGGTTAACGGTTAGGCTAACGGTTAGATTAATAATCCAAGTCGCTGTCAGATTCGTACGGATAGTCATATTAATTAGGCTAATAGATCTGATAATTAGTAGCTTAGCTAGTCAATGGGCGTTGCAGAGGGTTAGGCAACGAGCTTTGCAGAGGGCGTTGTAAAGGGTTAGGCAACAAGCGTTGCAAAGGGTTAGGTAACGAGCTTTACAGAGGGTTAGGCAATAAGCGTTATAAAGGACGAATTTGCTACAAAGGGTTAGGAATTCGGTTAGGCTAACGAATTAGCTAACGAATTTGCTAACAGGCTAGCTGCCTTTAAAGGTTATTATATTCTTTAAAGACTTCTATAATAAGGTCTTTAAGCTACTAAAAGTCATCCTCTTTAATTACTAGCTTCTATTAAAGGTCCTGTATTTACTGCTACTACTATTAAATTTGCTACTGCTGCCGTTAAATTTGCTACTACTACCGTTGAATTTGCTGCTGTAATTGCTACTGCTGCTATAAGTATCGGGTCCTTAGGTCCTAAAGGTCCTGCTAATGCTAGTCTTGCTGCCACTGGAATTACTGCTATAATTACTAATCTAGCTACTGTTAAATCTGTTAATAGTGCTAACTAGCTAGGCATAGGTCCTTAAGATATTAAAAGACCTGATTTCTTAAAGGGAAGGTCTTCTTATAGATACCACAGATTTAGCGTTAATAATCTTAGTTATAAGGTCGCTGTAATTACTATTACTTACACTAATCTAGGTAGTATAAGGGAAGCATTATAGCGGCTTTATTAAATCGATTAACGGATTTGTCAGATTAACAGTCGGGTCGAAGGTTGAAGGTCGAAGGTCGAAGAATCGAAGGTTGAAGGTCTTCGGGTTAATTAAATTCGCACTGTTACGTGCTGGCTCTGCACAATGTAGGGTTAAATCCGTCAGAGGGGCTAACGGATTTAACTAGTCATAAGTTATACTAATTTTACTTATAAAAGCTACTATTAGGTATAATATATAATATTAGAAGTAAGTTAATTCCTCTAACTAGAGTGCTAAATCTAGCCCTATAAATATCCCTTATAACTAAGCTTATTTTACTATATAATAAGTGCTAAGTATACCTTAAAAGATAACTATCCTAGTTATAACTAATAGAGCTATAGCTAGATTTAACCTCCCTATCCTAAATAACCTAAAAATATTCCCCTTTATTAAAATTAAATAAAAGAAAAATAGGTTTAGTATACCTATTACTAAATTTATAATTACCTTTACTATAAAATTACTTAAAATTTATAATAGTTTTCTAGTAATATATATTCTCTAATAGTGTTAATTAAATTATTATATTAAATAATAAATTCCTATTCTTAGAGCTAATTACTCCTTTTACTATATTTTATAGTCCTTCCTTACTAGTTTTACTTATTTCCTTCCCTTATCTTTTATATTCTATTCTTTAACTACCCTTTCTAATACTATTCTAATCCTTATCTAAATTCTTTATTTTAATCTAATAACCTAGTAAATTTATATCCCTTTTCTATTATTTTCTTTACTACCTTACTAGTTACTAGTAATACTATTTCTATCTATTCTATTACTATCTTTATTTATTTTCCTAATATTATTAGTAATATCCTAGTTAATTACTATAGTATTAGTATTTTTAGTATTAGCTATTATAAAACTACTTAAGTCCCTCTTAGCTTTAATCCTAGCTTTTTAGTTAACTTTAGCCTCTTACTTAGTATTTCTAGTATAAAGGGCTTAGTCTATTATTACTTATTAGTTAGATTAGTCCTTCTATTTACTATTTCTAGTATAACTATTTCTATTTATAGTTATATTCTACCTAACCTTAGTGTTTACTAGCCTAATTTATCTTACTATATACTAGTTTCTCCTAGGTTTAAAGACACTAGAATTACCTTTATTAGAGTTAATTTTATTCTCTTTATATCTTCTTTAATCCCCTTTTACTCTAGTAATAGCTTATTAATAGTTACTATCTAAATATTAATTATTTCTTATATTTTTACTATTATAAATACTAATTCTACTATCTTTTTCTTATACTTCTTTTTATTAATTATATCTTATTTTAAAGTATTAAGTTATTTATTAAAATCCACTAATATTTTACCTAAATTAATCTATAGGATTCTCTTCTTCTAATTCTTTAATATTTATACTACCTATATAAACTTCTTTTTTATAGATTTTACTTTCTCTTTTATTAATTCTATTAGTTTAGCTATTTTATCTTCTATTTCTTAGGCACTTTTATATACTTCTTTTACTACTCTTTTTACCTCTAAGAGTTTTATCTTAATTTTATTAGCTTATTTATTTACTTAGTTAATTTATTTTACTAGGTTATTAATTTTACTTTATTTATATTATTTATTTTATTCTTTATTCTATTAAAATTTAATCAATTTTTATACTAGTACTCTCTCTATATTAATATAAAGCAAATTAGCTTGCCTAATACTAGCTAGTCCCCTTATAATTATACTATTTACTACACTATATTTATCTATAAATTAGAGGGCTAATAGATTAGCTCTTAGTAGTAAGGATACTATACTATTATATATAGCTATCTAATAACTACGCTTAACTATTATACTACTATAAAAAGCTATAGCTACTATTTTTACCTAATTTTTTACTTATCTTATTACTCTATATTCTATTAGATTTACTATAATATAGTTTATAGGTTTCCTTACTTACCTTATAGCTACTTATCTTATACTTAATATAGCTTTTTACTCCTTAAATATAGTAGAAATTTAGATAACTATATTTTACTATAATATAAAATATATATCCTTTAAATTTACCTCTAGACTATCTAATATTATTATAGTACTATTAAGTATAAATTTATATATATAGGCCTATATTATATATTAAATATCCTACCTTTTAGCCTTATAACCTAATATAGTGTGTCTAAATCTACTAAAATTAATCCCCTTAATACTTTTCCCTTTATATTTAGTATTAAATTCTTTTATTACCCTTTTATATACTATTACCCTAATCTTTAGTATTAGCTTTAGGGTATTTATTCTAGAACTAGGTT
>JFGX01000647.1:0-11093 GCA_000729855.1 Epichloe aotearoae | reverse complement strand
AAAAGGATTATTAACTAGATAGTTAGTATTAACCTTACTAGTTACTATTAGCTATATAACCTTCTAATATTTACTAATAGTAATAGTTTTATTAGTTAAGTTATAGGTAACTATCTATCCCTAGCTAGATCTACTAATTAGTATATTAGGAAAATACTTTAAATATAACTCTATATAATACACACTTATTTCCTAATTTTCCTATACTATTTTCTAAGTAACTAGTATATATAACTATACTTTTAGTAGAATTATTACTATATAGGTAGTAATTACCTACTAATATAGAACCTTATTTATTAGTTAGAATATTTCTACTTATACTACTATACTATAGACTAACCTAAAAACTACCTTAGGGTATATAAAATTAATTTTTACTCTATATTTATAAAGAAAATTTATTCTAAGTAATAGTTTAGGGCCTAGATTTAGTATTATATTTACTATAACTATAAAGTATTTAGTAATTTCTATTCTATACACTACTCCTAGGATATAAAAATTAAATATAGCTATTTTAGTTATAAAAAAGAATAACTAAACTCTAAATATAGGCTTTAGTTCCTATATTCCCTATTTTATATTTAACCTATTTTACTATAACTACCCTTTATCTACTAGAATTAATAATATTCCTATATTAAGGTAAATCTAATAACTCTTATCTTTATTATTAAATTTAAGAGGGATTTTTAAATATATATTTACCCTTTTACTATTATACTTAACCTCTTAAGGTCTTACTATAGCCTTAATTACTTATCCTAGGGTAAGCTATTTTAACCTAGGTATATCTATCTTAGTAGTAGCCTTATTTATTTCTTTTTTAATATTATTAATAAAATAGGTTTTAATAAAGTTAGTCTCTTATACTCTATTCTCTAGAACCTCCCCTTCTTTAGTTATATAATAACTATATTTCTAAAGATAAGTTTTATACTATTATATATTAGAATTATTATTATATACTATAATATATATATACTCCTTCTCTTTATTAAATAGCTTTTCTTAACACTAGAATTGTTACGGAATTTTTAGGCCTATAATCTAGTGCTTAACCCACTAGACTAAAAGGTCAGCTACAACCATAGTTGAATGATTGTAGCGATATCAAGCCCTATAAAGCGTATTCTAGCACGTAACAAGAATTACTATAGCTACTAATATTAACCTCTTATCTCTAGTAGTCCTAAGTCCTATAGATATTACCTATCCTACTAGTTCTAAATATTCTCTTATTAGCTTTAGTTAAAACCTAGTTATTCTCCTTAATTCTCTTAGGGCTTATTCTACTAGGGCCTCTAGTTTTATCCTTTAGTATATTAGTTTTACTAATATAGCTTTAGTTAGAAAAATCCTAAAGGTCTTTAAGTGCTCTAATTATCCTATTAGTAATATTAGTTCTCTAATAGAAACTATATATTTAATAGCCTATTCTAATTAGCTTATACTTTATTCTTATTATCCTCTAAATTACTACTAGATATTTTAGTATTAAAGTGGATCTTAAGCTTTCCTTTACCTTTTTTACCTTTAGGGTAGCTTTTACTATATAAATAGTTATATAGGTTATATCTTTTATTATCTACTATAGTAATATAAGCTAATCTTATATTATCTTTAGTTAGAACTAGGTATATCTAATATAATCCTAGATAAAGCTTAAGATATAGGCACACTAGGAGCTAATAATTAGTTATTTTACTATTTGCCCTTATATACTAGAAAATCTTTAATATAAATTTATAGAAAGAGACCTTATTTAAGATATCCTTCTTTATATATTCTACTTTATTAAGCTACGCTATTATATCCTATACTTAAATACTAAATTCCTTTTATATAGTAGTAAACACTATTAATATATTATTAAATATAGCAGTTTATTTACCTATATTAAGATATTATCTATACTATACTATTATATCTCCTTAGAATAGTATCTAAATCTTTTTCTAAATAATATCTTACTAGCTAGGATTAGTATAATATAGGTAATCTTTAACTGCCTCAATCTATAATTTAATATTATAAAAAATAGTCTACTTCCTATTATATATAATAAGGTTATTACTAGTTTCTTCTGGTTTATTATAAGGCTTAAAGTATCTAATATCTATAATCTTCTATATTAAATCCGTATTTTATTCTACTATCTCTACTTACTAACTATACTAATCCTAATCTAGCGCTAGATCTATCCTTCCTTAGTAGCTAGGGTTAGTATACTATTCTTAGTCTAGGTAATATAGTACTTAATACTATACCTAGTAAGGATTTAGCTACTACTATATAAATCCTTACTAGTACTATAGTAGTATAGGTTATACTACTTATTCTAGGTAGGCATCTAAGTAGCTTTTATATTATCCCTAGTTACTTAGTAGATATGCTATCCCCTATATAGTATTTTATACTATTAGTATTAAACCTACTAAGGTACTAGTACCTTATAAGTTTCTAAGTTTAGTTACTAATCTAGATACTAGCTAGTCTATTCTAGTTACTACTTTATCTATTATAGCTTACTATATAGCCTATTACTATTCTAATACTCCCTATAATAACCTTATAGTATTATATTTAGTAGGCCTAGTTTAAAATTCCTTTAATTCTAATATATTTCCTAAGGGTCCTAGTTATAAGTCTTCTAAATTTAACTCTATTAATTAGTTAGGGGGTTTAGTATATTAAGTAGTAGTGTTATTTTTAGGGTAATTTATAATTCCCTTTTCTTTATTATTTTTATCCTTCTCTATATCTTTCTTAGTCTTAGTAATTATAGTACTATTTATAGGACTAGTAATACCCTTTACTTACTACTCTAAGGCCTTACTACCCTCTAATCTAGTAGATTTATTAAGAAATCCTTTAGATTTAGCTTTACTAATATAGATTTTAACTTAATTCTAAGTAAGATATATAGCTTATAAATCTACTAGGTTCTAGTAAATAGGTAGTTCTTAATCTCTTAGCTATTCCCTCTTCTTAAGAATTCTATTATTAAATTTATATCTTATAAGGTTATTTAAATCTTCTTATTTACTAGTTCTAATAAGTTTCTATTTTTAATATCTAAAATCTAGGTTTATACTATTAAATATCTAAAATTAATAAATAAGGTATAGTTTATTTTTAGTAACTAGAAAAGCAAATTTATATTATAAATAGTTAGTTTTAGATATAGGGTTTCTATATCTAGGTTACTAGAGGTATATAATAAAAGAATCTCTAATTACTACCACTTATTATATACTAGCTCTATATAATATAGGGTTAAATCTATTAGAGGGGCTAACAGATTTAACTAGTTATAAGTTATACTAATTTTACTTATAAAAGCTACTATTAGGTATAATATATAATATTAGAAGTAAGTTAATTCTTCTAACTAGAGTGCCGAATCCGGCCCTATAAACGTCCCTCGTGACTGAGCTCATTCTGCCACGTAACAATTATTATATATAAGCTATTATAGCCTAAGCTAAGAAAGTACCCTCTTAGAGGTAACTTAGGAATTAAATAGCTTTACCCTTTAGTATAGTTATAAAGGTAAATAGGTTAAGCTAGGACTAAATAGGCTTTAGGTTATAACTATAAAGTAATCTATTTAGGCTTACTTTAATAACTAAAGAGGTCCTATTATTTATTATAAGTTAGTAAGTAGTAAGATATTTAGGCTAGTTATACTATAAAAATGAAATTATTATATATAGAATTACTTATACTTCCTAATTTACCTATTCTATACTACTATTAGTCTAGGGATAATATAATATAGAAAGTAATTAGTTAATCCTTACTAGGGAGTATAATATTATCTAGAATTTCCCTAACTAGTCTAATTCTTAATCTATAATAATAAACTAAGAAAACCCTTTAAATCTTTACTAAACTATCTTAAATTATTCTATATACTCCTTAGCCCTAGTAAAGGTTATAGCCTCTAACTATATAAACTTAAAGAGTTTATATATAATTACTATAAGGTACTAAGGCCTCTTTAAAGATAATACTAGTAAGTTTATTATAAAGTTAATAAAGATTTATAACTAAAACTAGTTAGGAATTAGTAAGGGCTTTAGTAAGCCCTAGCACTATTAGTAGCTTTTATAACTACTAATATAGTAGTAATTATAAATAAACTTAGTAATATCCTATAATATCCTATTCTAATAAAACTATTACTATAATATTTAGAATATAGTATTATAGCCTAGATATCTTATTACTAGTAAGTTATAGTATTATTATATAAGGGTTATTATAAGGGGCTCTTAAGCTAGGACTTATATATACCCTTAAAATTAAAGCGCTTTATAAATACTTATAAAGTAGTTTATTACTTACTCTTTTATTATTACCCCTAAAGGAAACCTCTAAGTACCTTCCTAAATAGCCCTTAGTTAAATACTATATATAGGATTTAATATAATAGCCTAGTCCTAGAGAGCCTAGAGGTACTTATTAGTAAAGAGAACCTCCCTTACTAGTAATAGGGATATATATAATATATATAGTGCTATATTAGGCTTAATCTAGTATATTCCTAGTAATAGTAATAGCTATATAATAATAAGGGGTTATAAGACTTATTCTATTCTTAAAGTTACTCCTTATTAGTCTTATTCCCTTTAAGATAAAGTATTTAGTTATTAAGCCTATATACTAGGCTTATAATATAAGTAAAAATTAAATAGTATAAGTATATTTACTTATTAAGCTTACTATTCTAATATTAACCTTAGGGTTATAAAGTACTCTAGGGTTTTATAGTCTATATAAATAGTAAATAGGTAGGAAATACCTTATAACTTTACTAACTATACCTAAGTAGTTAGCCTTTACTACTATAGGATAGTCTAAGTCCTATTATACTAGGACTAGGTATATAATAAAAGTATCTTTTAACCTCTTAAAGGTATTATTCTTCTTTAGTTCCTAATAAAAAGAGGTATTTTTTTAGTAAGTTATATAAGTAATACTACTAACTTTAAAAGGTTTCTAATAAAATTATAGTAAAAGTTTATAAACCTTAAAAAGCTTTAAACCCCTTATAATTTTATAAGTACTACTTATTCTCTTATAGCCACTACCTTTACTAAATTAGGATAGATTAAATAGCTTACTATAATACTATACCCTAGGTATTAAACCTCCTTTATAGTAAATATAAACTTCTTAAGGTTAAGGTATAACCTTATAGCCTTTAAGCGCCTTAGTATAAGTTAAACCTTTGTTATATAATCCTTCCTTAACCCCCTTAAATAAACTAAGATATTATTAAGATATACTATTATAAAATCTTATAATATATTCCCTAAGGATTTGTTAATATAGTATTAAAAGGTTACTAGTATACTAGCTAGGCTAAATAGGTAAACTAGCTATTTAAATAACCTAAACCTAGTATAAAAGGCTATAAAGTACTCCTTACCCTTAGTTATTTATAGTTTATAAAACACTATATAAATATTTACCTTTATAAACTAGTATACTTAGGAGAGGGAGTATAGGGTTTTCTTAATTAATAGGAGTAAGTAATAATCTTATACTATTATCTTATTAAGTATATAATAGTTTATATAAAAATACTATCCCTTATTTAATTTTTTAATTAGAAGAATAGGAGCTATAGCTAATAAGGAGCTAGTATAGATTTATTCTTTATTTATAAGGTCTATAATCTAGCACTAAACCTTTAAGAGTTAATCCCTTAGTATATTATATAATAGCCCTTATAGGAGTGCTAGTTAGGACCTATCTAAGTTCTTATATAAATATATATAGTAATTAAGAAATCCCCTATAAGGAGGTAAGCTATTAGCCTTAGCCTTATTAAAAAGGTTTATAAAGTCTACTAATTTCTCTAGTAATATAACTATATTTAAGCTATTAGGTTTTATTTTAAGTACTATAATTTATAGTACTATTATTATCTCCTTAAGGCTTGTAGTAATAAACCTTATTATAGTATCCTTTATTTATTATACCTAATATACCTTTATAGTATATAAGGATTTAATAATTCCTTATACTAAGGGTTTTCCCTTATACTTAGTAGCCTCTAAGATATAAAAGCCCTTTACTACCCTAATAACTAGCTATTATTTTACTATATAAATTACTACCTTATAGTATTCTAGCTATAGTATTCTAAATATTATATCTTAGGTAAGGCCTAGGATAATATATAAATACACTAATAACTCCTAGCTATTAATATTAATTCTAGTATATACTATATAAGTAATAAAGAAGGAATTTTCCCTTTATTACTTTTTTTTTCTCTTTATTTTTACTATAGTATAAACCTACCTATATTTTAGTAGTTATATAAGCTCTAGGCTAAGCTATCTTACTACTAATTTGCTTATAGTACTATAGTAATTATAGCTATAATTAATCTAAATATTAATATAAAAATATATATTAAAGAGTACTAGGATTAAGAAAGGTAGTTAGTTTATATATTATTCTATATCCTTATTTATATTTATATACTAGCTATACTTATCTAAATTTATAGCTACTAGCTAGCCCCTTTACTCTTATATAAGACTTTACTTAAGGGCTACTTATTTTCTAAGGTATTAGTAATAGCTTTCTTATTTATACTATCTATATTTACCTTATATATATTAATATAGACCTTTAGTTAGTAAGGTAAGAGAAAGGTATACTCCTAAATATAGTAATCCTTAGATTTATAATATAAGTAGTATTCTTCCTAGTAATACTTAGTTAACTTTACTTTAGTTACTTATTTAGCTCTTAGCTACTTTATATTTTTCTTAAGGCCCTTATCCTTTTTATTTATTTTATTTTACTTACCTTACTAGATTATTATAGTATATACCCTTATTATTAGTATATTACCCTTATAGTTTACCTATTAGGGTATATACTAAGCTAGCTAGGGCTTATATTAGTTCTAATATTTTTCCTCTAAGGCTAAAGACTTAATATTTACTACTATACTATAGTATTAGGTAATTACTATATAGTACTTTATTTAGCTAACTCCTTTACTAATAAAGGTCTTCCTTATATATTTATTAAGTGTATATTATAGCTTAGCTAGCTTAATATCCTTAGTCTAATAAGCCCCCCTTACTAAAAAAAGCTTCTATTTAAAGTAAATAAAAAACATAGTAAATACCTCTCTTACCCCTTATTTTATTTAGTTAAGCTTTATTAAAGCTATCTCTTATTTATAGGGGTTTATATATAGGGATTCTAAATAACTAAGAAAGGCCTTTAGGTTATAGTTACTAAGGTAGCTTACTTTAAAGTATATAGCTATATAGGCCTAGACCTTAGGTAATAGGTTTTAGTAAATAAATATTTATTAATCCTTTTAGGTTATAATAAAATTCTTATTTACCTTTAGTTTATATTATATTAGGAACTTCTAGGTAGTTAATATAATTTTATTACTATTATATAGATTACCTATTAGGATTAGTTTTTATTAGATTTTTAATATTAAGGGTAGTAAACCCTAGCCTAAGGGTAGTAAACCCTAGCCTAAGGGTAGTATAGTAAAGTCTAGGTTAAGGAGTATTAGCTTTATAGGAGTATTTAGTAGGAAAGTAAGTTAAGCTACTAGCTTTAGGTTAATATATATATATTATTATAGGTTTTTAATTACTCTTACTTATTACTCTAATATAAGTTAAAGTGTTTTAAACTAGGTATTATAAGCCTTTAGTAGTAATATAGCCTTAGATAGGGGGGTTATAGTCCCTAGGTTAGGCTAGTATTTTAGTTAAAGTATGTCTATTAGTTCTATGATTATTTTCCTTTTTTATTATTTAGTAGCCTTCTTTTAGGACTAAAGGAAGCTTCTTAATTATTATAGACTAGCCCCTAGGTAATTATAGTAAGGCATTAATATAGTATTAAGAAGCTTAAGAAAGGAAAAGGGAAAGGATACTAGACTTTCCCTAGTAGTACCCCTTATACCTCCTAGCTACCTTGTATTAGCCCCCTTTTTATACCCTTACTACCTTTACTAGTCCCTTACTTATATACACTATAACTAATACTTAGGCAAAGCCTAAGCCCTTTACATTAAGGAAGTATTACTTAGTATTTCCTATTAGTATAATAAGGAATGCCTTTTAAAAGTAAGATTAAAGGAGGTTAATCTAATTATATTTACTTTAGAAAAGGGTAATCTTTAGTATAAGGAAGTTATATAGCTTTTTACTATATTAGTTACTATTCTTATATATCTTTATAAGCTTAGAGATTTTCTTTATAATTTACTTATTAGAAAGGGTATATATTATTAGTAAAGTAAGTTCTTAGGGATAGAAGCGTTATTTAAGTTAGAGGTCTTAATATTAAGGGGAATACTATATTTACTCTTATAAAGGGTAAAGGGTTAATTAAGGGTATATATAATAATATTTTATTATTATAAATTAAGGAGGTTAAATCTATTAAGTATACTAAGCCTACTACTACTAAGCCTATATCTTAGGAGGCTTAGAAGATTATAACCTTTTTTTTAGCTATAGTATTCTTATTTCTTCTTAAAGAACTTACTCTAATAAATTTATAATTAGAATTCCTATTCCCCTAGGAATATATACTCTATTTTCTTATAGGATATTATATAGCTCCTATATAATATCTTTATTAGCTCTCTTAAAGGGATTTTTAAACTAACCTTTAAAGTTCTCTTTAAAGTTCTCCTAGAGATTTTCTTTTTCCTAGCCTAAGTACTATATAGTAATAATAAACCTTATAATCTAGTTCTTAAGTTTATACTAGATAGTAGTATTTAGATTTAGTTATACTAGCTTTTCCTATTCCCCTATAAGGGTAAAATAATATAATTAAAGCTACTTAGGTAATCCTCCCTTTAAAAGTCTTATAAAAGCTATCTCTTAGAGTACTTTAAGTATTTTACCTTTAAGGGAATATTATTATTAAGCTAGTATTATTAATAGACTACCTTTTAATCCTATTCTTATAGTAAGAATAGTTTAGTCTTTACTTTATAATAAAAATACTAGGCTTTACTAGCCCTAAAGGGTTTAGGCTTAATAATACCTTAGTATAGTTTAACTAAGAAAAATAAAAAAAATAGTAATTAAAATAGGGTAAAAAGTAATGCTATTTACTATTAACTCTTTATTAATATAATAAAGCTAGGTAGCCTAATAGAAAAGGCTAAATAGGAGTATATATAATAGTATAATTTAAAAGGAGTTTATAAGGGGCTACTCCTTTTATCCTTTATACTACTCTTTAGATAAAAGATCTAAAGGGTAGTATAATAATAGTGTAGTTTCTCTTTACTATATAAGGATAACTAGAAAAGAGGGAAAAATAGGAAAAGTAATATAGGATAAATATAATGAACATAATGAGTATAAAAATAGGAAAAATAGGGTAAAAGAAGCAATAGAATAAGCAGGAAAAATAGGGTTAAAAGTAATAGAATAAATAGGAAAAACAGGGTTAAAAGTAATAGGATAAATAGGACTAAGGAAACTATAGGATAAATAATAAAAATAAGAAAGAAAGGAAAAATAGGTTATAAAGATAGTATAAATATAAAAACAAATCTTTATCTATATATAATATATACTAAGCATAGAGGTACTAAGACTATAATAGTAGAAAATACTATAAGAAAAAGAGGTTATAAAAGAGTTAGCTAGCTTTAGCTAAGGGTATATTAATATTAGGTTTAAGATAAATACCTTATAGTAATAGACTTAGTTATTTAATTAGTTTTCTTATAATAGATAATAAGACTAAATCTTTAACTATAATATCCTATAGGCCTAATAGTTAAGTAAAGAATTAATCCCTTAGAAGCCTAAAAAGTCTAAAAATCTAGTCTTTTCCTTTAGTATACTTTAAGTTATACTTTCTTACTTAAATAGTCTAATAACTTAAGGGGTAAGGAGCTATAAGCATAGAAATATCTTTTCTTTATAATTCTAACTTATCTATAGTTTTTTAACTACTAATTAGTATTAGTTTTACTAAGGAATAATACACTAGTATAAGAGAGTTAAATTTAATATTCAAGGTAATAATAATTAATAATAACTAATAAGCTAAGAAAGGGAAGAAGGAAAGGAATTTAGCTAGGTTAAAAGGTAAGTAAAAAGGGGGGAAAGTATGGTAGTAGTAGCATTATAGTGTAGGGTTATATCTAATCGCGTTATGTGCATCTGTTTAAGGGCCTTACATTTACCCTAACCTTTGGCCACGATTAAACTAAATAAAACCCGAAGGTCTAAAGGATTTAATAGCTAAGATAACTATTAATCTAGTATTCCCTAATAGTATTCTAGATATTATAGGCTTTTTACTTATTAGATTTAAGGAATTAAGCTACTTAGAAGAAGATTACTAAATTAATAATATAAAGGACTAGTTAAAAGTTAATTTATATAATATTAATAATAATTTTATAGTTAAATTTATAGTTATTATTAATTATAAATTTAAATTAACTAAGCGCCTTTTTATTTATTTAATAATAGTAGTAAATCTTAGTTAGCTTCTTAATTACTTAGTATTTAATATTATAACTAGCTTATTAAAGAATTCTTATAGGCTATTAAACTAAGGAATAACTAAATCTTTAGTGTAATTAATAAATATCTTCTTCTAATAGGTAAAAAGTAACTATTTCTTTTACTTCTAATAGCTACTATAAATAACCTTATTATTATATAATTAGTATAGTCTTATTACCCTAGATTAATATATTAGTAAGGTTATTAATTTTAATATTTATTCTATTTATATTAGTAATAGAGAAGAGAAAAGATATAGTAATACTAATAATATAAAAATTTAGCTTACTAAGTTCTATAAGTATACTAATAATACTATATATTATTACCTCTTTAGTACTAAATTTAATAACTTACTAAGGGTAAGGTTTAATCTTTAGTAAGGGTATTAGCTTTATTAAAGCTTTAACTTATATAATACTTACACTTAATTTACTTATAGTACTTATATTAGGTATAATTTCTCTAAAGACCTCTTTAAAATAGTATTCTTTTAAGATATATTATATAAGCTTTTTATAAAAGTCTTAGGGT
>JFGX01000646.1:0-11105 GCA_000729855.1 Epichloe aotearoae | reverse complement strand
GTAAATATACTATCCCTTATATAGTATTTTATACTATTAATATTAAACTTACTAAGGCACTAATATCTTATAAGTTTCTAAGTTTAGTTACTAATCTAAATACTAGCTAGTTTATTCTAGTTACTATTTTATCTATTATAGCTTACTATATAGCTTATTATTATTCTAATACTCCCTATAATAACCTTATAGTATTATATTTAGTAAGCCTAGTATAAAGTTTCTTTAATTTTAGTATATTTCCTAAGGATCCTAGTTATAGGTTTTTTAAATTTAACTTTATTAATTAGTTAGGGGATTTAGTATATTAAGTAGTAGTATTATTTTAAGGTAGTTTATAATCCCCTTTTCTTTATTATTCTTATCCTCCTCTATATTTTTCTTAGTCTTAGTAGTTATAATACTATTTATAGGACTAGTAATACTCTCTAATTATTACTCTAACCTTATTACTCTTTAATCTAGTAGATTTATTAAGAAATCCTTTAGATTTAGCTTTACTAATATAAATTTTAACTTAATTCTAAGTAAGATATATAGCTTATAAATCTACTAGGTTTTAGTAAATAAGTAGTTCTTAATCTCTTAGCTATTCCTACTTTTTAAGAATTCTATTATTAAATTTATATCTTATAAGATTATTTAAATCTTCTTATTTACTAGTTTTAATAAGTTTCTATTTTTAATATCTAAAATCTAGGTATATACTATTAAAAGCCTAAAATTAATAGATAAGGTATAGTTTATTTTTAGTAACTAGGAAAGTAAATTTATATTATAAATAGTTAGTTTTAGATATATAGTTTCTATATCTAGGTTACTAGAGGTATATAATAAAAGAATCTCTAATTACTACTACTTATTATATACTAGCTTTATATAATATAAGGTTAAATCTATTAAAGAGGCTAATAGATTTAATAGGTTATAAGTTATACTAATTTTACTATTAAAAGCTACTATTAGGTATAATATATAATATTAGAAGTAAGTTAATTCCTCTAACTAGAGTGCTAAATCCAGCCCTATAAGCGTCACTTATGACTAAGCTCATTCTACCACGTAACACCCGTGATTACCTCCTATATCGCTAGGAAAAAGCGGTGTTTCGCCACGCCCTAGGGCATAAACCCTAGGTCGCAAGACCGCAAACATAAAGTTATCTTCGCCTTCTAGGCAATAATAAGATTATAGTAATTTAACTATAAAAAGGTTAGTAAATAAGTAGCAAAATAAAATAAGATACTTACTATCCCTAGGATAGGACTTAGGAATATTATAACTAGAAGTTACTGCTAAGATATAATATATTAGTTATATAAAACTAATATAGCTTACCCTAAAACATAAGTAAAAAGCTAGTAAATACGTAAGAAAAAGATAGACTTAGTAAACCTTAGTAGCCCTAGTTAACCTAAATATAATATAGTGTGCTATATTAGCATAGTTAAACCCTAGGATTAGATTTAAGTAATATTTAGTAAAATAGAAGTAAGTTACTTCTAAAAATATATAGTCCTTAGGATTATTCTTATTCTTATTGCTAAGAGTATTTATTAGTCCCTAGACCTAATCTAGGATAGCTAAAAGATTAAGGAAATTACCCTTTATTATAAGTATTACCTAGGAAAATATTAGTAATAAGGAACTAAAAGACTTAGGAAAGGTAGTATACTTACTATATTATATATATTACTATATATTATACACTAGAGATAGCGCTTTAAGTGTTTCCCCTTAATAATAGTAAATATTTTATAGGGAAAATAGTAGATAAAGGGCTTTTCTTAAAGTCTATATACCTAGTGTATAAATAGTATATATAGCTATACTCCTTTAAGTAAATAGTCTTAGTATTTATAATAAAGGTATAGTAATTAATAAGGGTAAAGTTATAGTAACTAAAGGTATAATAATATTTTAAGAAAGATTTACTATATTTATAAAAGGAAAAAGTATATAATATAATAGGGAACTAGAGATAAATTTATACTTAAGCACTACCTATTATTTATTATTATTTTAATATAGCTACTAGTTAGTAAATAGTTAGATACTAGCTAGTAAAAGCTATTTAGAAGCCTAGCTAAAAGTAAGGGGGTAATTATAAGGCTTACTTATAACACTAGTACACTAGCGCACTACCTAATTTGTCAAGCGGAAAACAACACCCTAAAAGACACGATGCTAGCCCACGGTTGCGAGTAGCTCTAAAGCTTACGCATAACAAAGGGGTTAATTAACTTAATAATACTAATTAAAATAATAGCTAGGATTATCTTATTATATAGAGATATCCTAGATTAAATAGTCTATTAGATTAGAAGTAACTTCTTAAATAAATAAGGGGGAGTAAACTCTTTAATTTATCTTTCTATAGTAAACTTAATTATAGGTATAATCTTAGCCAAAGTAAAATATAGGGATAATCTTAAGAATCTTATTATACATAGTTATAGTTAAAGAATCTAGCTATAGGCAGTCTCTTTATAGATTAAATAGTCCCCTTACCTAGATAACTAATATTATTATCCCTTATTATATTATCTATCTCTATAATCCCTAGTGCTTGTTATTATAATCGCGTGTTTCTAGGCGCGTATCTTATAGCATATAACACCTCCCTAGGTATGCACTAGTTATCCCTAACTAGGCGTGCACACTAATAACTAAAGTGCTTTATAAGTATAGTTAGTAACTAATATTATATATAGAGTTAGGGTATTATTTAATCTAGTACATATAGACTAGACTAATTAATCTATACTATAGGACTTCCTATAGTAAGGGGAAGTATTAGAAAGAAAGAAAAAAAAAGTAAAGAGAAAAGTAAAGGGAATGTTAAGGACTAGCCCCTAGGCAACTGCGGTAGGGCATTAGTATAATATTAAGAAGCTTAAGAAAGGAAGAAGAAAAGGGCAGGAAGCTATCCCTAGCAATGCCCCTTATACCCCCTAGCTACCTTATATTAGCCCCCTTTTTATACCCTAGCTACCCCTATTAGTCTTCCCCTTATATATAGTATAGCTTATACTTAGGCAAAGCCTAAGCCCTTTATATATACCCTTACTTACCTATTAACTATAGGTCTTCTCTCTATTCCTCCTAATAGGTTTCCTACCTATTTTCTACCTAGCCTTTTTTTATTATTATAATAACATTAGCCCTACCCCTTACCTATTATTTAGTAGTATATATAATATATCCTAGCTAATTCCCCTTATTTTTATAAGTCTATAATATATATTTTACCTAGCCTCTCTTTATTATTATAATAATATTAGCCTTGCCCTTACCTATTATTTAGTAATATATATAATATATCTGCCCCACTAGCCTTTATTTATTATAATAATAACTACCCTACCCTTACCTATCTATAACTTACCTAATATAGGTGTAAATCCCCTATATAAATATCTTACTTATTTTCCTTATATAGCTTTACCTTCCTTTATATAATATATTCTCTAAATATTATAGTCTTATTATAACTTCTTTATTTATTATATTAATCCTATCCTACTACTAATTATTTACTTATTAAATATACTTTATAATTTACTTATTTCTTCCGCTTCCTTACCTAGACTTATAATACCCCTAGCCTATTCTATTAGTAAGTTCCTTATAAAAGAGGACTTTAATAATAAGTAATATACTACTCCTATATTAGTTTAGTGCTTATATAAGCTATATATTAAATAATCCCTTATTACTAGTATTTTAAACTATTACCCCCCTAAAAGTAAAGAGTCCTATTCTCCTTATTAGTAAAATTATATTACTTATATCTAGTTAACTAGGCTTCTTTTTACTAACCCCTAACTTTAATATACCCTTAAGAACCTTAAAGCTAAAATTACTATAAGTACTTATATTCTTATTCCTAGTATCCTAAAGACCTTAGATACTAAGAAAAAAATACCTATCCTATCCTAGAAGTTTTACTACCTTATAAGCTAGTAAACTACTTTACTAAACTAGGCTTAATTTAATCTAATACTAGTTTATTTAGCCCTTAGGCTCTCTTTATTTATAAACTTACTTACTATAAATATAACTAGCCTTAATATTACTTTATATATTAGTGCTAGTCCTTTAGCTAGCTATAGTATAAGGAATTCTATATAGTAAGTTACTAGTATTTTATTCTAGTAAAATTAGTAAATAGTTAGTAGCTTAACTACTATATATAAGGAATTCTATAAGTAATCTATAGCCTTTCTTTATATACTTTCTTCTTATTACTATAGTAATAACTAGTATTATCTTTAATATATTAAAGTAAGTAATAACTTACTTTCTTATTATTATTAATAGTACTTCTAACTTACTTTTAAAGTAAGTCTTACTTATCAGGGAAAGCGGAGCTTTGCCTGCGATTTACGTTATTAGCAAGGCGAAGGCAAGAGGGTAGAGCAAAGCTTCCCGCTTTCCCTTTATTAAAATAAGGTTATCCTATGGAGATATCTCTTCTAATTAGTTAGATATAAAATACTCTTTAGTAACTAGTTAAGATCTTTTTTTCTGCCTCTCCTAACCGCCTAATGGCTTTTAGGGGGGGGGGGCATAGAGGAAAAGGCCCGCCGCAGGCAATAGCTCGCCGTAAGCGGCCCCTAGTAGGGCCCCTGGAGGGCCCCCGGAGGGAATACAAAATATTATACCTTTAAAGATAAATAAATTTAATAATACAAAGTATTAGCAATTAATTCGAGATCGCAGATACATAGTGGTAGTAGTAGTAGTAGTGGTGGTGTTATAGTTAAATTATAGTTACAAAAGACTTAAACTTATAATATCACAATATCTTATAAAGACTTGTAGCATATTACTTACTTTATAATTATAAAAAAAAACATATAGATATAATTTAAACACATAACCTTTTAATTTAGACGTTTTTTAGTATTACAATATTATAAAGTAAAGCGTTATTATATTACGTAAATATAATTCATAGCACACCCCTACACTTAATTTTAATACTAAAATTAACACTAAAAAAAGTATCACCCTTACTAGGTAACTCTATATAGCAGTAGGTTAGGACTAAACACTTCTTAAAAGAAACTACCTTTAGCACCTATCTAATAACCTAGAGTTAGCGCCTATAGCGAATCATTAGGAGTTAAAGTATTATATTACCCTAGGTCCCTAAGTATCTATAGTTACATATTAGTAAGGTTAGAAGGAGAATAGCAAGTTACTTACAATTTAGTATAGTATAATTAAGCTACTATTTACTATAGTCTACTACTCTTACCCTATTCGCTTGCTTTATATTATATTATATTATATTATATTATATTAGGTTTAGCGTTAGGTTTAGATATTTATTATTATATTCTACAGTATCTATAGTTATTCTATAGCATCTATAGTATTTAGTTTTATAGTGGTAAGTATAACGCTATAGAGGTAGTTCTTTCTTCTTTTAAATTAGGTAAGGAAGCAGCCTATAACAACTATTAATCTACAAGGGCAGTCTACTATATAGGGCTAGTCTATATAGTATTTAATATAATTAATAGTGCTAGCCTTACTACTAACTACACTAAACATAACGTTCTAAGTAAATATTAGGTTATAAGGAGTATTATAATCACAGACTATATACCTACCTTTAGGTCTATATACTAAGATAGGAGTGAGGTATAAGAATGCCACATAAATCCACCTACTATTTAATATCATAAAGTTAATATAACTACACACGTAGACGCGCAGGCATGTATGTATACTATATAATCCTATTGATTTATAAAGCAAGGTAATAAGCGTAGAATTTACTAATATAATAATTTATTTACGCGTTTTTCTAGTAGGTTTATAATATAATTTATAGTATTATATATAATAGTCCTACTTTCCCCTATTTAAGCGCTTCTTCCTTACTATTACCTCTTACCTCTTACTTTTTTCTCTTATACTAACCTAAATTTCCTTCTTAACTCTTCTCTGCTTTTCCTTTTCTAACTATATCCCTATCTATTATAATAAAGCTATACCTATTATTATCTAATTATTATCTAGCTTTCTCTAAGCTATATATAACGTAGTAAATTATCCTAATAAGATAGCTTCTCTTGCTCCTCCTATACTACTACCTAATCCTCCTTATAATCTAGGCCATGAGAATCTAGCTAATATTATAGATATCCCTAATAATACCTCTAAAACATATATATATTAGCATTATAAATAGGATAAACCTATTAATAAATTTATTAGCTTAAAGAATAGGGATAAGTTAACATAAAAATACCTAGTATACTATAACTAATAGAACACGCCAGTATATACTACTGCTTAGCACTCTAATATTAACCTAATGCTAATATTATATTACTATAGTCTTAAGCTCTTATATAATTCTTACATTCTATAATAGCTATAGTACGTAGTAGTAGCAAGCGCCTAATTACTAGAGTGTAATCCCCTAAGTAGCAATAAACTTAGTAACTTCCTACACTATTACCCTAATAGTAATAAGCTATAGGCTTATAAGAGATTATAGCTAATTTCTTAAGACAAATAATATATAGATTAATAAGGTTTCTTCGCTATAGATAGGCTTCTTAAGATACACTAGATAAAGCTAAGGCGCATTCTCTATAGGTATAGTAACCTACTCTTAACACTATATATTTATACTAAACTAGAGTAAGCTATAATCTAATAAGAGCATTAAGTTATATAATAAGCTAGGGAAGAACCTAACCCTACCCCTTTATTAGCTACTATTCTACACTAGGTAGCCTCTCCGCGTTAGCTAGGAGTTTAGGAACTCTTTAGTAGCTAAATTAATATAGTAAGTAACCTAGATAATAATAATAATCCTATCCTAGGCATAGAATAAAAACAATGCCTATTATATTATTATATATTTGCCTGCTAGAGCTTTATTACTCCTAATAGAGTAAAATATAAATAGTATAAATAGTATAATTATAATATAATAGATAATTTCACACCTTCTTAGTCCTTAGTAGGGGATTCTAATCTAAATATATTACTTTCTTAGCGTTTATTAGTGTAACCATATCTACCTTTAAACCTTAGTAAGTCTACTTCTTAGGATCTGCCTATCTTACCTAATCTAGTCTTTTAGGGAGATCTAGACTAGTTATGCCTAACTAAGCGTGACCATAGCTTAATTAGCCACTAGGTAGCAAGCCTAGCGTTAAATACTATAGAGTATTATACTTATTATAAGGTAAGATAGTTTAGTCTTAAGGTTAGGAATAGAATTTACCACTCTTATAACTATTATAACGCAGTCCCCTAGGGCTACGTATCCTATAATTAATGCCGCGCTAGTTAGCCCTTTTTTTAGTCTAAAGAAAATAAGCTTAATCCTAGGTTAGTTCTAGGCTATTTACCTAAGCTTATGTAAACTAAAGAGATGCTTATTACTAAGGTTTACATTTACATTATAGTTATAACCTATTATAGTTAGTAGTATAGATATAAGGGCTATGTGGTTAACTTTATAAAGAATATTAGTTAAGTCTATAACTAGCTACTGCTTTTACCTAGGGATCTTAATATTATTATCCTTTAACCTATAAATCAGACAAATTAGCTATATATAATATATTAGTTCTATAACTAATTTAGAGTGTAGTAGCCTATTATCTAGGCCTAGCTTATATATCTCTATTTAAATTATCCTAGGTATTGCTATATTAATATAAATAAGAATAATCTGCTCTAGCTACCTAGTAATACAGATATTATAGACTAGCTTATAGTAGAGGTAACTAACACTATTAATATTAAAGAGACTTACCTTAATAAAGATAATAACTAGATTAATGCACACTTTAATAGAGCTATGGTTCCTAATTTTATCGCTTAGTAATAGGAGCTTATATAACTCTATTATTAGCTTTAAGGTTCTAATAGGCCTTAGGTGCTACTAGAGTAGATTCCCCTCTAGTAAGTTAAACCTTAGATATACCTTAATATACCTAATATTTATAGTATGCCTTTAAATAAGTTTAATTAGTCTTAGCTATTACTCTTAGAAGCATTTCTAGGTCTCTTTCTAAACAGAGAAGCTAAGTTTATTAAGCCTTATAAACACACTATAAGCTACTCTAACTATATTAATTACCTAATAAAGTATAATAATAGCTACTTTACTTAGTATCCTTAATTTTACTATATTACATTTAATACGCTTATACGTTAGTAAGTAAATAAGTAAAGTACCTACTTTATTAAGAGAGGATATTACTATTAGGCTATTAATATTAACTAGCTTTAACTAGCTTTTAACTTAGATACTGCTAAAGCTAAGGCACTACTTAGCTCTATAGTAAGATTCTTAGGGAGCTTATAAGGTATATAAGTGTACTAGGGAGGCTATAAGAACTAGCTTAAGGCATATATTTATACTCTTAGCTACCTAGGCATATTTATTACCCTTTTAGCTACTAATTTACACTAGTAAGACCTTTAGAGGTTTATACTAAATTATAATAAATAGTAGTTAGGGAATAACTAAGTTAAGGCTAGGATTATAGATAGGAACCTTTATAAGAACCTACATATCTTAGTATAGTACTTTAAGATACGCTTCTAGCTATTCTTTAAGTAAGTTCTTTAGCCTAAATTTAGTATTAAGGAATATTAGTACTAATATAAGTAGCAGTCCTAAGGTAGCCCTTATGCTTATTACCTCTTTTAGATTAAAGATACCCTAGACACTAGCCTTATAACTATAGAACTACAGAAGGTCTTTGCTAAGTACTAGGGGCAGTATATTACTACCTATAATACTTGCCCTAAGTTAGTGAATTAGTAGCGTCAGGGTAATAACCTATTAATCTTGCCTATCACAGATCCTAAGTTTAGCAATTTAGTTAATATAATTAATTACGTTTAATACTATAAGTACACAGAAGTATACTATTAGCATTATAAGTAACTACCTAATAGGAGATTAATAAAGGAGATACACTACTAATTCTACTTTCTATAAGTATATTATAAAGAGCTAATTATTATAAGGAACTTTAACCTATAGTATCTTATATTTAATAGGGCTTAGAATAATGCCTTTCTAAATAACTTTAGCCCTATAGTTATAGCCTTATAGCTTACTAATATTAACTTTATGCCCTATATAGGCGTGTATACTATTATCTCCTATATATTAAAGTATTATAGCAAGGCTAAATAGTAGTTAAAGACCTTCTAGGACATAGCTAAGGAGATTCTGCCTAGGGTTAATGCAAGTTATAGGCTTATTAGATTTATTACTAAGTTTATAAACAAACTCATTACTAAAAGAGACTAGTTTATATAAGAGGTCCTCTATCTATTACTTAACCTTAACCTTTAAGAAGGATTACGTATTATTTATAGTGTTAATTACCGCCTACCTAACTAGCATTAGTAGGTAGATTATCTACTTACTAAGGGTAAAGATTAGGTCTAATAGACTTTAAATTCTTACTAGAAGTATCTAAATTATCCTATAAGCCTATAGGATCTTTATTATTTTTAGTTCCTAACCTATATTAACTTCTCTAAGAAGCCTAAGCATTAGTAAGAGTTCCCTAACGCGCCTAACTAGGTCCTAAATTACTTCCTATAGTATAAGGTAAATCCTAATAATAAAAGCTTTAAGGACTTCTATAAAGTAAAGCTTATACTAAGCTATCCCTATACTAACTATAACTAGCTTAAGATAGTAAAGAAGGAGAGTTTTACTATGTTTTATAAGGTATTTATATATTATTAGAGAGTTCACACTAGCGCTTACTATTATAATTACTACAGGGAGCTACCTCCTATAGTAGAAAATAAGTTTAAGGAAGACCCTTAGCAGGAAAACAAGGTCTAGCTAGAGGCTTAGTAGGAAATAGCTTACTAGATTCTATATATTAAACTTAATACTAATAAGGTTAAATTGCTTAGGAACCGTAATTATGATTTAGCCTATAATTAGTGAAATTATATTAGAACCTATCCTAATCTTCTTACGTAGAAGAGAGAGTATTAGAATAGCCTTAAGGAGTCTTTTACTACTACTATTACTCCTTAGGATCCCCTAAGTAACTAGAACATTACAAGTCTTAATCTAGAGCAGTGCCTTATCTTTAATATATATATTTACTACCTTAAGGATACTCTTAATCTAAATAAGTAAATACCTAAATCACTTCTTCTCTAGGTTAATAGCTAGGGAGGCACAGGGAAATTATTTATTATTCACACTATTTCCATAGCACTAGAACACCATGCCCTAGGATATATTATGCGAGCTACTGTTACGTGGCAGAATGAGCTTAGTCACGAGGGATGTTTATAGGGCCGGATTCGGCACTCTAGTTAGAAGAATTAACTTACTTCTAATATCACATATTATACCTAATAGTAGCTTTTACAAGTAAAATTAGTATAACTTATAACTAGTTAAATCCGTTAGCCTCTCTAACGGATTTAACCCTATATTATGTAAAGCTAGTATATAATAAGTGGTAGTAATTAGAGATTCTTTTATTATATACCTCTAGTAACCTAGATATAGAAACCCTATATCTAAAACTAACTATTTATAATATAAATTTACTTTTCTAGGTACTAAAAATAAACTATACCTTATTTATTAATTTTAGATATTTAATAGTATAAACCTAGATTTTAGATATTAAAAATAGAAACTTATTAGAACTAGTAAATAAGAAGATTTAAATAACCTTATAAGATATAAATTTAATAATAGAATTCTTAGGAAGAGAGAGTAGCTAAGAGATTAAGAACTACCTATTTACTAGAACCTAGTAGATTTATAAGCTATATATTTTACTTAGAATTAAGTTAAAATCTATATTAGTAAAGCTAAATCTAAAGGATTTCTTAATAAATCTACTAGATTAGAGGGCAGTAAGGCCTTAGAGTAGTAAGTAAAGGGTATTACTAGTCCTATAAATAATACTATAACTACTAAGACTAAGAAAGATATAGAGAAGGATAAAAATAATAAAGGAAAGGGAATTATAAACTACCCTAAAAATAACACTATTACTTAATATACTAAACCCCCTAACTAATTAATAGAGTTAAATTTAGAAAACCTATAACTAAGA
>JFGX01000645.1:0-11122 GCA_000729855.1 Epichloe aotearoae | reverse complement strand
AAAGGTATTAAACTATAAGTAATTTAAATACTTTAGATTAATACTTAGTTTAGTAAATTTATATATATAATATAATATTTAAAGTATATAGGTTACTAAGGAATTATAGGGATATTAATAAAGGGGTATAAAATTAATTACCTTAGAAATATATAAAGGCTCCCTCCTTAGTAAGTAAAGTATTACTAAGGTAAATAGGATTAGTAAAATATAAACTCTAAAATACTACTATATAAAAAAATATATATAAATACTAGTCTAAATAAAGAAAAGTAATAAGATTTATATAAAAAGGTAAATAACCTCCTTAAGATATACTATTACTATAGCTACTTTCTTATTAATCTTTACTAAAAAGCCCTTAGTAATAATAATAGCCTTATTACTTAGAGTAATAACCTCTTTATATATAAAATCTAGCTTTATAATAAGTTCTAATTAGAGTTATAATACTTTATAGTACTAATTTACTATTTATATAAAGTATAAGAAAAAGAGTAAAAAAAAGAGTAATTAAAAGCGCCTTACCTTAGAGTTATTATTTAGTACTAATAATATTTACTTAGTAAGGGGAATATAAGTATTATATAAAGGCTAATAATAGTAATTACTAATATTATATAAGTAGTATCTCTAAGATTATCTAAACCTAACCTTATAGTAATAATCTAAGTTACCCTTACCTATAAGACTTACTTAAATATACTTATTATAGGGTATATCTTATAAAGTATTATAAAGTATAAGTATATTAGGCTATAAAGTTAGTACTTACTAGTTAAAGAAAAGAAGCTTAGTATATATAGGTTACTTCTATAAGGATTATAGAGAATTATACCTTATATAACTACCTCTTACCTAGGCCTTAATAGGGTATAAGGCTTATAAAGGTATATATAAGGAATACTTCTCTAGCTCTCTTATAGGAGATTATAACTTACTAATAAGCTACTTAGAGCTAGCTAGGGAAGGGAAAAAATTATTAAGAGCTATACTAAGGCTTAGATAGTTATTTAGGGCTAAATAGCTAGATAAATAAGCTAAGCGCTTAAGAGATAATAAACTATACTAAGGATATACTTCCCCCTTAGCCTTAGTAGTTATATTAGGATTTATATTAATTAAAATATAAGAATAATTAATAAAAAGTATATTATAAAGATAAGAAAAAAAAGCTTATAATTATTAGATTAAAAAAGCCTTTATAAGAGAGAAATATAGGTATAAAAGTAAGAAAGCTTACTTTAATTTTATATTAGATTTACTTACTATAAAATACTATATATTTACTAGTTAATATAATAATTAGTAGTCTTAATAGCCTTAATACTAATTAGAGAGTATATTACTTAGTAGTAAGTAAATTAACTAATTATAAGTAATATATATATATAACTATATTAAGGAAGCTAAAATATACCTTATATTAATATACTACCTTAGAATAAGAAGTATATAAGATTTATAATAAATACTCTCTCTATAAAAGAGAAGCTTTAGACCTTCTATTTATATAATAGAAATTAGCTTTAATTTAATCCTTTTCTTTACCTTTATTATCCCTTCTGAACATATCTTTGCCCTAAGTCACGTGCCACATAACAATACATGTGAGTGTGGACCCATAATTTCCGCGTCACACAAGATTCTCCCTACAACGTCAGACAATCGAATATATTGCGATCGTTTCTAAGTTACGAAGCTTTTGGGTGCTACTATTAATCACTCTTTAATGCGTGCCCCGTTCCGTACAGCATGTGCTCGCTCTGTGCGACAATGGCCGCCAGTTTGCCTTCGACAATTCGCTACGGTAGTTAGTGGCAGGTTCGGCATTCTCATACCTGAAATGCTTCACTCACCTTCGGATTCATTGTGCTAACCTGTTTGCCAACAGATCATATGACGTTATTGTAATCGGTGGCGGTCACGCTGGAGCCGAGGCCTGTGCGGCTGCCGCAAGAACAGGGGCAAGGACGGCGCTGATAACTCCGAAAATCGAGAATATCGGAACCTGTTCTTGTAATCCTAGCTTTGGGGGCATCGGCAAAGGCACTATAGTTCGAGAGATTGATGCCCTTGATGGACTGGCAGGGAAAATTATCGACAAATCTGGCGTCCAATTTCATATGCTAAATCGCAGAAAAGGGCCGGCTGTCTGGGTAGGGTGCCATTCGACAAAGACTTGAGTTTAGCAACATACTAACTACCACAAGGGTCCCCGCGCTCAAATCGATCGAGATCTATATAAACGGTACATGAGAGAGGAGCTAGAAACGTATCCGAATTTATCAATCATTCTGGGAAGCGTATCAGATGTGGTACTATCAGAGCTCGATGATCCTTCAGGGAGTGGGAGAGTCAAGTCCATTACTGCCATTCGGCTTGAATCTGGTGAAACTCTTCCGGCAAACAAAGTCGTCATCACTACAGGCACTTTTTTGGGTGGTGAGATACACATCGGCCTCGAGAGCTATCCAGCTGGTCGGTTGGGGGAGAAAGCTACATCTGCCCTAAGCATGTCTTTACTTGCAAATGGCTTCAGCCTTGGGAGGCTCAAAACTGGAACGCCCCCACGGCTCAAAAGATCCACTATCAAATTTGAAGAACTGGAGATTCAGACCGGGGATGAATCACCTATCCCATTCTCATTCTTGAACAATGGCGTTTCTGTTGTAGATCAGCTTACTTGCAGTATTACGCATACAAATGAGGCAACACACAAGGTCGTGCGAAAGAACCTCAACAAAACTATTCACATCCGCGAGATGATAAAAGGACCAAGGTACTGTCCGTCGTTGGAGTCGAAGGTCGTTCGTTTTCCTGAGAAGGATAGACATATTGTTTGGCTTGAGCCCGAAGGATTTTGCAGTCCGGTCATTTATCCAAACGGACTGTCAATGACTATACCTTCTGAGGCGCAGGAAGAGGCATTGCGAACCATCAAAGGGCTCGAACAAGTCGAAATGTTACAACCAGGATATGGGGTCGAGTATGACTATATTGACCCTAGGGGACTTCGATCGACCCTCGAAACAAAGACTGTTCGTGGCTTGTACCTTGCCGGCCAGATAAATGGGACCACGGGATATGAAGAAGCCGCTGGTCAAGGAGTTGTGGCGGGTATCAATGCAGGCCGGGCAGCTCGGAATTTGAGTGAAGCATCGATTTCTCGGTCCGATGGTTACATTGGGATCATGATCGATGATCTTGTCACAAAGGGTGTAACGGAACCATATAGGATGTTTACATCCCGGAGTGAGTTTCGGATGGCTGCGAGAGCCGACAATGCTGACCTTCGACTCACCGAAAAAGGCCGCGCCTGGGGCGTGGTGTCTGATAAACGCTGGACTTCGTTTTCAGATCAACGTCGGCAGATCAAAGACCTCATGAAGTCTCTGGAATCAGTGTGCCTGACGTCAGCTCAGTGGAGCGAACACGGTTATGACGTAAGAAAAAACTCGCGCCGTCGAACGGGACTCGATATCTTGCGACTGTCAAATACTGGCGCTCGTATAGATATGGAGAGACTGGGTGCTTTAATTCCTGATTTTGAAAAGTTTTCTGCTCGCATCAGAGATCGTGTGGTCATTGAGGCTACATACGCGCCCTATGTTAAAATGCAAGCTGCGGAGAGACATCAGTTTGCTCATGACGAGAGTTACCGCCTTCCAGTGAACCTCGATTATGATGTCATTCCGGGACTTGCCTTGTTTGAAAAGGAAGTATTAAACGTCACACGCCCTGAGACCCTAGCACAAGCTCGTCGAATCGAAGGTGTGACTCCGGCCGGAACTGTTAGGCTGCTAGCTTATATCCGGAGACGATCTGCAAGCAGGAACACAGAATTGGACCAGCAATGAGGCTTCTGGGTGCTGAGCTTTTGGCAATATTTGGTCTTTTCCAACAGGTGAAAAGAGTTTCGCTGCCCTATTAGCATTAGATAGAGTTCAAAATGCAAGAGCAACTAGCCGCGATCGCACATAATCCATCCATTTGCGATACATGCCAGTCTTCCCATGTACATACACCCAATGTATATGCATACTACCAGAAGGTACCAGGGGTCTGCAGAGGTTTTGTCAATGAATGATTCAGCTTTTCTCCGTAGTAATACCAATGTCCTAAACTCGGCGTATTTATTTATGTATGTTCTAACCATTAATTTTAAAGTTTTTGTGAGCTCTTGAATGGTTATTATTAACATACTAGAGATAAATATGCGTACTCCTTGTGTATAAGATGTGCTAGCTATACCTAGCCAGGTGAAAATTAACTAACTTTAAAAATAACATGTTGCGTAATATGAGATAGCCTAGAACAGAGTTAAGAGCCGCAGAGTGCCGCGAAATGCGATAAAGTTCGCTTTGGAAGCGATGACTCTACGACCACATTAACGCTGACTTGGCAGATGCACAAGGATGTATGTTCTTAAAATTGAAACTTTTCGCCAACTTTGACATTGACCTCGCAGTATCCCGCAGCCTCGAAATTCCCACGCTAGGTCACATCCCGCGTCACACTGGGAGTATATTACTGGTGGTTTATTCTTGGTAGTTACTCCCCCTGGCTGGGTATTGCTGGTAATAACAAATTAGTAAACATCAGTAGAGATCCGATGGGTTGACCATCATGGATGGTGGGGGATCTCTTACAATGATTGACATTTAATTTAAGTCATTTGACATCGGTGCAGACTACTATTAAGCTGTGCCAGTCTTGAAGCAGGCTCGCCAGTAAATCAGTGTAGAACACTCCTACTTCAAAATTTTAACAGCATCTCTGCTGAAGATATAGCTTGCGCCACTCCACACAGTCGTCGCTGCCACAGTATACCTAGTCACCAGTCAGACTACAAAGCGTTCCATCATCTGCTCTCTTTCAGCGGTAATGGCGGTGGGGACTTACTGCAGCATTGCCAACATTGAAGAAATATCGGCCTGTACTAGCGGTGCCGCTGTTGTCAGGCCTACCAGCCCAAGTTGAAGGAATGTGTTGTATTTGCTGATAGTCGTAGGACGAACCTCCGCAGATGGTAGTGAAAAGTCCCAATACCGTCTGAAAGTTTTGGGTGGAGGAAGCGAGATCCATCGATAGTAAATGGCAGCAATTCCAAGCCCAACATCTCTTCCTAGAACTATGGTTGCTACCCATACTAGCGATAAAGACGAATAAGAAGTCAGCGTTGTTCAATAAACCATGGAGCGAGTTCGCTAGGCCGGTCTTAAAATGAGGTTTTGTTTAAGAGGCATGGGATCTTGAAGAGCAGTGGGTAGTGAGTAGTAAAGGTTGAGATGTCAGAATTGTCAGGACACCAGTCATTCTCATAATTGAAGCACGTACATGGCAATGCTCCTTTGGCTGCTAGACATACGGTGAGTATAGTCATAAGAGCCTTGTCCGCCATTGGATCTATTATGGTCCCAACTACCGTTTTACGATTCCATCGTCGAACAATCCAGCCGTCGAGCAAGTCAGTGATTCCTGCGTACGCAAACAATCCCACAGCCCATACATGAGAGTCGTGAAGTACCAGGTAACCCACTATGGGAGCAGCCACGAGCCGTGTCAGGGTGAGAAAATTGGGGATCGTGTATATGTCTTCGTGGACGATGGCTTTAGTAGTGGCAGATTTCGCTTGAGAGTTTGTCTTGACTTGGCCCTCCTTATTTATACATTCTTTTCTGGGTCGATCGGGTTTAGAATTGGCTAGTTTTTCCTGTGAAGAGCTGTGCGATTCCAGTTTGTCAGCTTCTTGGCCGCTCATTCTGCACGTCACTCTGCTTCGACGTTTACAAAGTTTTCGACTACATGTGTTCTTCCGTCTTACCTGTTTCCCCGAACCTGATAAGCTCTGAATAGAAAATATGTGGTCCGATGGGGCAAGCAGTTGTTTCGATTGCTGATTAGCAATTTATACTGACTTGCCCCTTGTGAGGTGGCATTTGCGGCGTGGCCAAAGCTGACATAGCTACGGTGGCATATCTGTTTTGCTGCTGCTCGTGATGCCAGAACGATCGTCGACATGATGCAATCCTACACACTTGTCGACGGCGCTTGCAAATGCCTTTGGTTATAATACTTACCGGAATGGCTTTGGAGTGCAAGTAGATGCCACGTTCTATCGTTCTGAGCAGACGTATATAGTTCGAAGCAGGACTGTTCTATATTGGCATTGTCTTTATGAAGTTGGCTGCTGCGGCTATGGACCCACCATTGGACTTATGCCTACTCATACGGCCGGCCTACCCTATGCACGTGGGAGAAAGGTATTGCCATTGTCACTATTTTACTAATAGTC
Source organism: Epichloe aotearoae (assembly GCA_000729855.1). Lineage (NCBI taxonomy): Eukaryota > Fungi > Ascomycota > Sordariomycetes > Hypocreales > Clavicipitaceae > Epichloe > Epichloe aotearoae. Next base: position 4,824 of record JFGX01000645.1, on the reverse strand, counting down.
ATCGCCAGATAAATTTTACATTCGGTTTATTGAGATTCAGTACAAACTCCCTTGCGGACCTGTCTTCGAAAACTGTAACTAGGCCACCGTTTATTGGCCCAAAACCCCGGCGAATTGCAATTGCTCTGATGATGATGCATCCTGAGCGCCTTGTCGAAAGCAGGTTAAGACGTCGCCCCTGACTATATCTATCCATGAAACCCAACACCACTAAGAATGGCCTCGCGCCCGAATATAACACGTTTTACCCAACACTAGCCCGGAAAGTAATATGAAGGCTTACACCAAAGCAATGTAGCTAGTGCGATAAAGGGAGACCACACCCATGTGCCACCAATAATTCGACGGAGGCAGCCACTCTCGCCCATTCCTGGAGGCAATGAAAAAAATACAAAAATACTAAATTACCGATTGAACACAGCCATACCCAAAAAAACATAAAACTGGAGTAGGGATAATGCGATAAATAAGAAAACAAGATCTCCGCAGAGAAGGGTCCTGGGCTTGCGTGAGCATGGGGAAAATTCACCCCCCGAACAGGAGAGAAGGACGGCAAAAAAATAAGGAGTCGTTCACTATCCGTCATGAACGGCCCACACCGTTTGATCCTCCATGCCAAGTCGGAGGGTTCTCATCCGTCTGGTTTCCATAGTAATGTTGTCCCTGGGAGTTGTCAATGCCCTCGAATCCCCATGCTGGGTTGTTTTCATCCAGGCCGTAGTGCTGAGGTCCATTCTCAACGGAGGGTATTTCTGTCTCTGCTTTGATCGGGCGGGAATGAGCGAAGGCGTGGTTTTCTGGACTGGCCACTGGAGCGATTTGGGATGGAAGATAATAAGATGATTGTCTCATGTACGCATTGCCATTGGACGAGTGTTGCCCGTCTGTGACAGAACCAAGAGAAATGGAAGACAAGTCTGAAGGCTGGGACGCTTCGAAAGTCGACATTCGACGAGAAGAATTGTAAGTCGGCATGTTTCGAGGAAATTCGTGCACGAGACTAGAGTCAGAGCTGAAACGGGCTGTCTTGTGAGGATCTAACGAATAATTTCCTTGCTGATGAGAAGCATACGACATGTGGCTCGTGTTTGACGATACAGGCGATGGATGTAGAGAGGGTGTTGAGTGATGCATATGCGGCGGCGGCATCGAAGAGGACAATTGTTGCGACATCGGCGTTGGCATAGGGGAAGTCGATGCCATATAATGCCACTACGGAGTGTACCCATACGGGGTGGTGCCATATGCGGATGACATAGACAAAGGCTGAAAGCTAGGAAGCGTCATTGTTCGCTGTAGTGCGTTGCTCGAACCGTTTCCGAAGTCGTGGGCATTCGACATAGTATATAGGGCGGGATGGCCACATCGTTCGTCTGGGATGTATTCCACCTCGTCGATAGGTGCGCGAAAGTTCTGAGAGATAAGTTCGGCTCGAGGTATAATGTTCCGAGTGCTAGGATGCCTGGATGGTGTAGCCAGGCAGCCAGATACTACATCATTGACGTTGTAGTAGCTGACCAAATGGTGCGGAATCCCCTGATATGTTACGCTGATAGTTTTCTTGATCAAACCATCTTTTTTAAAAGGGTAAGAATCGATTAAAGATCCAATCAAGGCTCTTTCTGCATCTTTGCCGACAGAATCCATGCCGGGCAATGGGAAGCTACTCATGCTAGAGCGAGAACCTATTTCTGGCTTTCCAATTCCGCCGGAAGGACACTTCTTCCTTTTCAAGGCTCGTTTCTTCTCTCCTGGTGGGAACGGCTTTTCCAGCTCACGATAGATGAGGAAGTTGCCCAGAATGCGGCTGGGGCTCCAGGACACACCATCTGTCCAGCGTTTGATGCCCGAAGCATGCTCTTCGTATATGAAGACGTTGCCGCTCTTGATTAGATCCTGACGCTCCCTGTCATGAGGACGACGAGGTACATGACTGAGATGACCGGACAAACAGGCCTCGAATAAGACCAGGGCATCTAATGTCGAGGCTATATGACCATCAAATGTCGGGTTAAGAGGGTTGGACTGGCCCGACATGGTTGTGATTAAGTCTTGCACCAACGAATTTTAACCTTGAATGGCGAAGGCAAACAGACTCGTGGAGTAATCCGGGTTAGCTTCCCCGTATCCACGGAGTTCGAGTGTCGGTTCAAGTGTTTTCCAAGCTTGAAAAGGCGCCGATCAATGCTATGTTGTCTTTCGAGATGTCTCAAACCGACTTGGTTGGAAGGATGCAGTGATAGAAATGTAATACTGTAAGAGAAAGAATTTGTTTAAAAGACCGAAGTTGACAAGCGCAAAAGAATAGATCAGCAGCGTGTCACACAATGCGAGGCAGAGGCGGGATAACAGGACCAAGAAGCTGTGGCTTGAAAAGGCTTCGAGGCAAGTGCTGTAAAGTTTGGTTAGGCTCAGGCCATGCATGGCCCTAGTCGACAACCGATCAATTTAGTTCATTAAAGCGGTCGCGACCGCCGAGAGGAAACAGAGAGCCCCATCAACATTTGAATAGTGCTAACTACTACTGGAAACAGCGATTATGTTTACGGATGAGTGCCGGAAAGGGAGTAGAGGAATTGAAAAACCTCCGGGGGGGGGTGTGCCAATAATGCAGCAGGGAGTGTACTCAGGCATTCCTGAACTGGGCGTTCAACTAAACAGTCACTCCATACAACTCATAATGCATCACAATACTTTATGTATCTGACATTGTGTTGTTGTATTTGTCTGCTGTTTCTGTGTCTAGAGTGACGTACCACATCACAGGCTCGTCACGTTGAGACGCACTATTCACCATCTTTTGTTTCTGGCGATTGGATCTGCCCAATTCCCAACAATTGAGCGTGTTTGCAGCTAACTTTAGAGGGTGCTCAGGCGTTCAATACCTGGGTACCCAAATTCAGACCAGAGCAGGTGAGAAGGTCGCACCACGATGCACAAGACAAAATGTGGATGGACCATGAGCAGGATCTTGATATCAGGAAAAGACACAGATGAGGGTCTCTGTGGCATAACAGGGGGGGGGGCATCTTTGTCGCATCCGGACCACGACTTGGTGCACTCCATTAAGCGCCGAGGGGCCTGGAATAAAGGCAACAAATTGCCGCTACGCAGAATAAAAGCTACTTAAATTTAGGTGGAATCGACTATTAAAGAAGTAGCATGATTATATAATAGTAGTATGATAGAACATTATTTTTTAGGATTATCTAGACTTTGAATTAGCACCCTTTGTACCATTAATATCAGGGCAATACATGCGTGGGGTGCTTAATGGGATACTTCTGTACATGTGAGATATACATGTAAGTCGACGCTCGTACCATACCCCAGATACCTAGGTGGCTACCTATTACGCAGGTACTTGCTTTAACGCCAGGACGTGTGACACCAGACACCTTTAGCGGCGTGTAATTAAGATCTGGTGTGTCCGCATGAAGACCAGATGTGAAATCTGACAGAATAATGCGTCACGTCAGAGCACCGCAACGTCGGGCTGAATGTCGCACTCGAGGCCAGCGGTTTATGGCGGGTTCTGGAATAGTAAGAGCCAAACCCCATGCCCTGGCCAGGCTTCACGGCACTCACGTACTTAGGGTGTGATCCATAAGCCAGTGCAAACTTTACACAAGTGCAAAATACACCTAACTAGACGCGCTAGCTATTTTTATTAGCTAAGATCTATAGAAATTTATAGAACTTTATCTAAATTATATAAATACTATATTCTCCCTTATTTACAATATATCTTTTTAACTAAGGCTATATAAATACTTATAATAAGATTAAATACTAAGAAAGAAATAAATTTTACTAATTTCTAGGTATAAACTATATACTTTATATAGTTTATATATAAAGTTTATATTAGTATAAACTTTATACCTAGCTATAAGCTATAATAATATTTCTTAGGGTTAATAACCTTTTAATTAATTAATTTATTATAAATAAAAATACTAATAATAACCTTTAGCTTATAATATTAATTTTATAGTATTTTTAAAAGCTAAGCTTATTATAAAAAGCCTTATATAAGCTATATTACCTTTATAAGTATATTAACTATAATAATAATACTTATAATACCCTCCTTAGCCTTAGAGGTACTTAGGTATTACTAATAGTATTATAAAAGCTTTATAAATAAATTCTTTAATTATTATTAAAAAGTAAATTTATATACCTTTTTAAATACTAAAGAAAACCTTTCTTAAGCTTTATAACTAGCTTTATATTAATACCTTAGTAAGCTCTTTATAATATTAATTAATTAAGTAAAAGGTAATAGTTTTCTTATAGATTTATATATATAATAAGCTATAAAGAAATATAAGGTATTAATTTCTATTATTCTAAGTATTAGTATCTTAAATTTTTTATAAGCTTATTAATCTAATAAGGTATTTATATATAGTCTTTATTTATTAGCTAAAGCTATAGTTAGTTTTATTATTTATAAAGCTAAATAAAAAGTTCCTTTAATTTAATAGTACTATTAGTGCTATTAATAGCATATACATACTAGTATTTATTCTATAAAATTAGTAATAAAAATACTAGTTAAGGAAGAATAATATCTTATAAAATATACTAGTAGCTATAAGCTTTAAGAAATTATTTCTTTATATACTAGTAAGTACTAAAGGTTTTATTAATAATAATACCTTATTATAAATAGTATTCTTAAAGTTCTTTATAATCCCTTAAGGCTAATTTTATCTTAGTAATATAGGATTTAGCTTATATTATAGCTTAGTTATACTATTTTTAAGGGTTTAATATTATTTATAAAACTAAAGGGAAGCTTATAAGTATTTTAAT
>JFGX01000644.1:0-11136 GCA_000729855.1 Epichloe aotearoae | reverse complement strand
ACTTACGCCAACAAGTACGATAGCAAGGCCATGAACGTGGAGGCCAACAATGCCCCGACCCAGTCGGCTTTCTCTCTCAAGTTGTGCAGAGCGTGCCTCCAAGTTTGCCCATGATGGGACTTTGGCAAAGCCCACGTTGCGACGGCAGACAAAACGAGCGTCAAGCCTCCGTATATATACCATGCAGCTCTCCAGCCGAGCAATTCTTGAAGAACGCCACCAAGAACCAGTCCAAACGAGAAGCCAAGAGGCTGGCTCAGTCCAAGGCAAGAAAAGGCAAAGTTTCGAGGCCGTCCACGGGGAAGAGCGTGTGTGACAATGGCGACGGAGGAAGCAAGATGCATGGCAAAGCCAACACCTTGAAGAGCCCGCATCGCAACTAGTTGAGGGCCGGTCTTGGCCGCACCGCCTCCCAGAATGAAGGCACCGCTGAGCACACCGCCGGCAAGGTTCACAGCCCTGGGGCCAATTGCGTCTGCTATAGAGCCGGCTAGCAACAGTGTTGATGCATTCGCCAGGCTTGGAACAGAAGTCGGCCAAAGCGCCAGCGACGCGGGCAAGTTGACGTCGGCGGCAATCGTGGGCAAGCCAACGACAACAAGTCCATTGACTGCACTCGAGGCAAAGTTGACGCCTGATAATTGAACGACGACGGCGACTTTGCGGAAGAGTGACATCCGCGAAGCCTCATCGGCCGCTTCGATGGATCGACCATTGCTGTTGGATTCGGGCAGCGCTCTCGGGGTGGCATCACCAGAGGTGAGTGTCGGAGAAGACTCTGCTACCACCTGCGTTTGCGAACACGTAGCCATGGTCCTGAACGAGAAGTGGTGAGAACGCCTCGAACTATACGGAGTATATATAGTATGAGCAACATAGAACTGGTGAGTCGGTGGATGGGGATGCCGTGTCAGATTTATTGTCCGAGACATCCCCCCATGGCCCCATGGCTGACATGGCTGACATGGCTGACATGGCTGAAGTTGGACACCACATCAACAACATGAAAATTGAGTCATAGATATTCTAATCCTCCTGTTGCACGAACTTGCAATACCTAATTGGTCCACTTCCTGGAGGCTCGTGCAGGTCGTGCAGGCGAGTGAACGCACGGGACTTTGGTCCGGTTCCGTCTGGAATATCAATGATCCGCTGCTGCGCCCCTGCGCGCCAACGCGTGCTTGACCCATTGATCCCTGTCACCTGCCAGAAGCTCTTCCTGGCTCGTGCTTGCTGCAGCTTTGCCTCGTCCCGTCATTAGCCTCCTTCCTTCATCTCTCCGTCTGACATTCTGACAAGCTGACAAGTGATTCGACGTTCTACAACCGATCCAGATCTCATTTGAACGACTTCAGAAAGGCCCTCGACCGACTAGGCCATCGACTTGTCTGATTCACACGGTCGCCACGTCTCGAACTGGTCTGAGTCGTATTCCTAGTTGAAGCCCAAGGGAGAAGTCTCGAAGAAGCTGGCAGAGGTCTCGATAGGGACCACATTGACGAAGTGTTATCTTGCATGGGCTGTTGATTCAGTTCTAGGCGGTTGCGGCTCTGCATAACATTGTTGGCCCGCTCTCGTCTTGGTCCGCGTTCCTTGTACAACGCCAGGCACGGAATCTCCGTCTTGGCTTTGCTTGTTGGAGGAAGAGGAAGAAATTGAGACTACCAACCAAAGGAGTCCTGCTCCTGTTCACTCCTGACTACTTTGTTTTCCATTATATCTCCACTACATCTTGTACGTACTGGCTAGCCTTTTGTGCTTCCCACTGCTCATTTCTTTCTTCTCTTGAATTTGGCAACTGTGTTGGCTACCTTTTGTCTGTAACTTAAAAAAAGAAAGAAACAAAACCCCTCTCAGTTGAAGGGGGCGGCGACGAGCGTTCTATCACTAATAAACTTCAATCTATTAAGAACAAGAGACGATTTACTTCCTATCGATCAATCCACGATCGTACTACAGGGCTCCCACTGTTAGAGCTTCGTGATTCAAGATGGCCGAGGCCGATTTCGAAATCGACTTTTACGGTGATGCGGGCAACGAGCAGCAACCGGGGCAACAGGATGGCGCCCAGAACAACGAGAACGACCACCAGGGCCACGACGAATCAAACGGAGGTGACGACCAGATGGACGAGCGTAGCAACGATCAGCATGGAAACAACGAAAAGGCCGAAGAGCACACTGCCCATCAGGGGACTAAAAGAAAATCAGAAGAGGACGATCGCCCAGTTGATTCATCCGCCACTTCCGCAGTCATGATCTCGGAACTCAATTGGTGGACGACTGACGATGACATTCGCGGCTGGTTGCGAAAAGCAGACTGCGAGGACGAGGCAAAAGAGCTGACTTTTAGCGAGCATAAAGTAAATGGAAAGAGCAAAGGGTAAATAAGGCCGCACGTTCTCGCACCATCAACCGCCATGAGTTGGAGTCCGCCAGCTAATCGATTTGCTGATAGGCAAGTGTACATTGAGTTTCAATCACGCCAAGCCGCAACGGCCGCCAAGCGCTACATCGATGAGTCGGCAACTGTGGGCGGGTCGACCACCAAGAAGCTGACCACGTCATACTGGAATGCGGGAATGAATCCCTTCAAAACACTGCCCAAGGATGCCCCCGCCAGAGGCAAGGAGCAGCAGACACGATCTACGCCATCCGGCCCTTACAATGAGCGTGGAAACTATGGCGGAGGATTCCGAGGACGCGGAGGCTTTGGCAACCGAGGAAACATGAACCACAACAACAACAACAACAACTACAACAATCGCAACTTCAGCAACAACAACATGGGTTTCAATAACAACATGGGCGGTGGCTTCAACGGTCCCATGGGTGGCGGAAACTTTGGCTTCAACAACCGTGGCAACATGATGGGCGGCGGCATGCGAGGTGGTCCCGGCGGTCCTGGCGGTCCTGGCGGTCCAGGCGGTCCAGGCGGTATGAGAGGTAATCGTGGTGGTGGCGGCGGCAACATGATGGCCATGGGCCCGATGGGCGGGATGCCAATGGGTATGCCAGGGAATATGGGCATGATGGGCATGGGCGGTGGAATGCCTGGCGAGTAGCCCCCTTCCGCTTGTCCATTTTGTCACTCTCACTGCAACAGCCGACTAATGTGAAGCAGGCTTTCAAGGCATGGGACCCAACTTTGGAGGTGGCTTTGGGTTTGGTCAAAACCAAGGAGGTGGTGGTGGTGACTGGGGCAACCCGCATGGAGCGAAGCGTCCACGACCAGAGTGAAGAGCTCCTGGTATGTGAGGTGGCTTTGTCGACAAGAACACAAGTGCCCCACGTAGAGAAGAACAAATGTCAGGATTTCGCACCCCAAAACAAAACAAGTTCCAGGAGTCGGGTTGGGTCTGCTTACTTTCTTGCTTGTACTATATATCTTTCGGAGAAATCGGTCGCTAAGGATACTGGCGCGCGAAGAGCGTTGGGACGCTGTTTCCAAATTCAAAAAAAGGAGTTCAGATTCGGCCACATGCCCCAAAAGAATCCAACCCGAAAAAAAAAAAAAAAAATCGCACAACATCCCATCATTGTAATCGTGCCATGGTCGTCACAACCAGCTCCTTCATCTGTAGCCACCTCCGTCGCAAGCTGCTCGCCATTTCCTCATTCCCAGCCATGCACCTATCCAAGTCCATCACCTTACTCTTGATATCCTTCTCGCACCTCCTCAGCACCTTCAGCAGCTCCTTGTCCACAGCCTCTGCGTCCTCATTCTCGTCCCTCTGCCCATCCAGCACGGCCCTCCAGGTTGCGCCAGGCAAACACAGCAGTCGCAGCGCGGTCTGTGTCCGATAACACGCCGTTCCCGAATCAAGCATGTATTCGCCCCAGAACCCAGCCTCTCGCAGCGTCTGCTTCCGGCTGGGACCGAACAGCGAAGACATGTAGGGGTCCAGGCAGATCTCGTCCCACCTGTTCATGCCACTCGGCAAAGTGAAGCCGTACTCGACGAGCAGGAAATCGTTGGAGTGGGAGCCGTAGCGGATGAACAGCTCGTCGCCCTTTTCATACGACGTGGCCGTCGTGATGGTGTAGCGGTGCTCGTCGAAGGAGACGCTGCATCCGTCGGGGGAGTGGTTGAACAGGTCTGCCACGGGCTGCAGGACCATGTGGTCCTCGCCGGGGAGCTTCTTCTCCGTCGCGCGCGTGGTGTGGTAGAAGGAGCGGCTGTTGACGAGGTGCCATGCGTAGAGGTACGCTTCCCGGGTGAGGGACGGGTACGCGGCCGACACGCGGGCCCAGTCCCTGGCGAACTTGGCGGCCTGCTTGTCGAGGAGGGCCCTTGCCGCCGGGGGGAGAAGCTGTTGGAGTCCCGGGGGCCAGCTGAGCGGCATGCAGGCGGTGATGTCGTCTTGGGTGGGGAGGACGGCTCTCCAGAGGGCGAGGTCGGGAGATGTGTCTACGCAGAGGGACGTGGCGAGGATGGCGTGGACTGTTGCGCCCTTGAGGTTGCGGATGATGGCTCTGGGCGTGTTTCCTATGGATCTCAGGAGTGCGGCTGGGACGGTGAGGATGTCTTCCTTTGCCTGGTATGGGGTGTCAGATGTTTCTTGCTTTCTTGCAGGTTTGCCGGGTGAAGATTGGAGGGGGGGGGGGCTTTTTACCTTTAGGTTCCGCGTTGCCACGATCCCGATGCCTCGGCCGGGAAGAGGTTCAGGCCCAATGCCATTGATGACGACGCCGTGGACTTTGGCCCATGCGAGGAGCCGCTGGATGGCTTCCATGCTTGGGTTTGTGTGGCGTTCTCTAGGTAGTTGGGTGAGTGAGTGTGCGAGGGACTGAACATGAACATTGAACAAGTTGCCGTTTCGATGAAGGGACGGCGTCTCTTTTCAGCGTAGGGAGCTTATGCCGACGACTCTTGGTCAATCGGTTCTCTGGAGAGTCGCATGCATTTTGTCATTTTGTCGGTGCATTGCATTTGCATTGCATCGTGCAGGGACAGAGCTGAGAAGGGGTTACTAGCGGCGCGATTCATGCGAAGGGTGGCAGGTGGCTTGGAAATTTCAGTGAAAATCCAGAGCTGGCGTTTAGGGTATGTCGTACGTCAACCGACGGCAAACTTGGAATATTGGCGGCGTGGATTTCAGAGCTGGCATAACTTGGGATAAACTCGAGAGCAGAGATTGCGCATCTGCAGCAAGAGTATTCTTCCCCTGCTTCTCCCACGTTCTCTCTCCGATTTGAAGCGTTGATGTGGATGGAGTCTGATACTTCTCGTGTCTGAAGCAAAATCCCAGACGCGGGAATCCTTGGTTTCCAAAAAGTCATCCGAACACGGCCAGGTTGGCTAGCCTCGACAGGTCACTATAAACGCGCATATCGCGTAATGCCTCGCAACGTAACGCAACGCAATAAGGCTCTTTTAAATACCCTTTATTATGTAATTTCCTAAGATATAGCTATTTTATATAACTAGTAAAGATATAATTAACACTATTAATACCTAGTAAGTAAGTAAGCAAGCAAGCAAGGGATTTATACATATATAATCTACAGATCTTCAGGGGAAAATATTGTTAGAGGGGCAGGTGCCCTGCAGGGGGTCTTCTCGTACCCGACCCACCTAGCTAGCTAGATTCTAGAGGCTTCTATCGCTGCTATTATCGCCGGCTGTAGAAGTCATTAATTCAATGCCTCTAGCATTAATTTCATCGATTTAAAGACTGTTAAATCCTTCGGACCTTCGGGTCTTGTTCGGTTTAATCGTGGCTAAAGGTTAGGGCAGATGTAAGGCCCTTAAATAAATACACGTAATATAATTAGCTATAACCCTATACTATTAAAATACCCTTACACTATAATATTACTACTAACTTACTTTTCCCCCTTTTTACTTACCTTCTAACCTAGCTAGATTCCTTTCTTTCTCCCCTTTCTTAGCTCCTTAGTTATTATTAATTATTATTACCTTTAAAGTTAAATTAAACCTTTTATACTAGTATATTATTCCTTAATAAGGAAACTAATACTAATTAGTAATTAAAAAACTATAAATAAGTTAAGACTATAAAGAAAAGATATTTCTATACTTATAGCTTCTTATCCCTTAATCTCTAGACTATTTAGGTAAAAAAGTATAACTTAAAGTATACTAAAGAAAAAGACTAAATCTTTAGACTTTTTAGGCTTCTAAGGAATTAAATCTTTACTTAACTATTAGGCTTATAGAATATTATAATTAAAGATTTAGTTTTATTATCTATTATAAGAAAACTAACTAAATAACTAAGTCTATTACTATAAGGTATTTATCTTAAACCTAATATTAATATAACCTTAGCTAAAGCTAGCTAACCCTTTTATAACCTCTTTTTCCTATAGTATTTTTTACTATAATAGTTTTTATATCTCTATACTTTATATATATTATATATAGATAAAGACTTATTTCTATATTTATACTATCTTTATTTCTAGGTCTATATTATCTTTATAACCTATTTTTCCCTTTTTTATATTTTTCTTTTCTCTCTTATTTTTATTATTTATCCTATAATTTCTCTTATCCTATTTATTCTATTACTTTTTACCCTATTTTTCCTATTTTTCCTATTTATCCTATTACTTATTTTACCCTATTTTTCCTATTTATTATACTTATTATATTTATTATATTTATTTTATATCCTTTATTATATTTTTCCTATTTTTACTTCTTTTCTATAGGCACTTACTCCCTTTAAATTACCCTATTAATTATACTTTTATTTAGCCCTTTCTATTAAGCTACCTAGCTCTATTATATTAATAAAGTTAATAATAAAGAGTATTACTTTTTACCTTATTCTAATTACTATCTTATTTTCCCTAGATAATATATACTAAAGTATTATTAGGCCTTAACTCCTTAAGGCTAGTAAAGCCTAATATTTTTATTATAAAGTAAAGATAAAACTATTTTTACTATAAGAATAAAATTAGAAAGTAGTTTATTAATAATACTAGCTTAATAATAATATTTCTCTAAAGGTAAAATACCTAAGATACCCTAAGAGATATTCCCTATAAAACCCTTAAAGGAAAAGCTACTTAAGTAGCTTTAAATATACTATTTTACTTTTATAAGAGAATAGAAAGAGCTAGTATAACTAGATCTAAATACTACTATATAGTATAAACTTAATAACTAGATTATAAGGTTTATTATAACTATATAGTACTAAGGCTAGGAAAAGAAAAACCTTTAGAAAAACTTTAAAAAAACTTTAAGGATTAAACTAAAAATATCTTTAAAAAAGCTAATAAAGATATTATATAAGAACTATATAATATCTTATAAGAGAATAAAGTATATATTCCTAGGGGAATAGAAATCCTAATTATAAACTCTTTAGACTAAGTTCTTTAAGAATGTAAGGCCCACTCACAACACTAGCGCACTAGCGCACCACCTAATAGGCACACTACATCCTAGGGCTAGGTCTATATAACACTAGTAAGCCACTAGCTATAAGCTAGTAACTTGTATATATAACACACTTAGACCTAGTAAGCTTTAGTTAATATATAAATGCCCTTATATCTCTTACCTAACTATCTCTTATTCTTATAATTCTAAAGCTTCTCTTACTAGCTACCTAAGAGTAATATAAGGGGGAGAACTATATAATTTACTAGAGTAATACTATATATTAACTAGGACTAGATAAATAAGGGTAATACTATAGGTAAGAATATACTATACTTTATAAGAACCTTAACTAAGACTAAACCCTTTATTACTAAAGAAAAAAAGGTAGTAATTAAAGAGTAAATTACCTAGCTTAAGTAACTTAAGAAACTATAAGAATAGGAATAGAAACTTATTAACCTATTATAACTTAATAGAGAAGAGAAATAGGTAAAAAAAGGCTAAAAGGCTAGTATATCTTTAAGTCTTAGTAACTAAGAGGTTAAAGTCTAGAATATTACTAACCTTTAATACCCTATAAATCTATAGAAATATAAGATATAGTTAAATAACCTAAACTATACCTTTAGGGAGGCAAAGAAGAAGTACTAATATAATAACTAAAAGATTCTTTTTATACTTAACTATATATATATAAACTATTAGGTAAGATAGGACTAATATATTAAGGAATAACTAGCTAATAGCTAGGATTACCCTAAAGATAACTAGGATAAGTTCTAAACCTAGACCCTTATATTACTTAAGGATTTTATAAACTATAATATATAAATAGCTATATAACTAGAGAATATAAAGTAATAAGAGGGTTAGAGTTCTATTAAATTTAGTATCTTCCTAGATTTACTAAAGAAATACCTTAAAAGAGCCCTAGAAAAAACCTAAGCCCTTATATTCTTTATAAAACTACTCCCTAACTTATAGGACTATATTAACCTATATTTATCTATTACTAGAATAACCTAAGAAAAGGTTATATAACTTACCTAGTAATTCTAGGAGGTAATATTAAAAAATAAGCAAAAGCTAAGTAACTTAGGAGATAAGGGCCTATATAAAGCTCCCTAATATCCTAGATATAATTCCCTATAAGGCTATAGGCCCTATAAGGATTAGAAGGATAAGGATAAAGAAAAGACCCTAGCTACCTACCTAAATAATAATAAAACCTAGGATAAGAGGTAGTATTATAACTATAGTAGTATAGAATACCTTTCCTATAATTATAATAAGCTAAAGAAAGACTAGTAAGAAGGCTAGGGAAACTTCCTAAGGTAAAAGTAAATACCCTTACCTTTACCTTAAATACCTAGGTACTAGTAGGGTATTAATTTTATATACTAGTTACTATTTATAGGCATAAAGATATTAAAATAGTAACTAATCTAGATAGTTATGCTAAGATTAATATTATTAGCACCTAGTTTATATAAGTATATAAGCTTAATAAGGCTAAGGCTATAGTACCTACCCTTAAGGTAGTAAGGGCCCTTATAGTTCCTTAATATAGTATTTATAAGATACTTATTATAATTAAAGACTTAAGAAGTAAAGAGAAAAACCTTAAGCTACTATATATAGCTATTAATAAGGACCTAAGAGTTAAAAGAAGCCCTATATTAATTAGAATATATATACTTATAGAAGAATATATATACCTTTATTTATATTTATAGGAAAAGTAGTTTAAAAAAAGAAAAGTAGCCTTTTTACTACTAACCCCCTATAAGTTTATAAAGGTAATATATAATAAGACTATTATATATACTATTATAGGGGTTATAGAAGATAAGTTTATCTCTCTTAAAAATAAGAAGAAGATAAAAGCATATAAAACTATTAAAGATATTCTAAAGAAACTATATAAGTTCTAAGATATATTTACATTAGATAAGGTAAGGAGCCTGCTATTAAGGAAAATAACTAACTATATAATTAACCTTATACCTAGGGCTATACCCCTATATAGACTAATTTACCCTCTTTCCTAGAGTAAACTAAAAAAGCTCTAGGAATATATTAATAATAACCTAAAGAAAGGCTAGATAAGACTCTTTAAGAGCCTTATAGGTATGCTTATCCTATTTATACTAAAGAAGGATAGGACACTCTAGCTATATATAAATTACTAAGGACTTAATAAGGTAATATAGAAGAATTACTATACTCTCCCCCTAATTTTAAAGATCCTTAACTAATACTAAGAGGCTTATTTTTTCTTAAAAATTAATATTAAGGATATATATTACTAAATCTATATTAAGGAGGGTAATAAATAGAAAATAGCCTTTTATATATGCTATAGACACTATAAATACCTTATAATACCCTTTAGGTTAACTAATACCCTAGCTACCTTCTAAAGCTATATTTATAAAGCACTTTATAGCCTAGTTAATACTATTTATATAGTATATCTAGATAATATTCTTATCTTCTCTAAAATATAGGAGAAATACACTATATATATTAAGGAGGTTTTAGAGTATATAAGGTTAGTAAAGCTATATATAAAACCTTCTAAGTATTCCTTTTACTAGGAGTTAGTAAAATTCCTAGGGTTTATCCTATTAGTTAATAGGATATTAATAGATATATATAGAGTTAATATAATCTAGAAATAGAAAGAGCCTATAAGCTTTAAAGATATATAGTTTTTCCTTAGATTCTATAACTTTTACTAATAGTTTATCTATAAATACTCTAGAATAGTAGTATCTCTTTATATATTAATAAAAGGTAGTTAAAATAGCATTTAGACTAGAAGGTTTATATTTAGAGTAAAGGAGTAGCTAGTATTTAGCTAGCTAAAAGATACCTTTTAGTAAGTGCCTTTTCTCTAATATTATAACCTAAGTTAACTAGTGTATTAAATACCTCTATCTTTATAATAATAGAAATCCTATCTTAGTAGGATAATAAAGGTTATTAGTATCTAGTAGCCTTTTAGTTAAGGAAGTTTATAAATACTAAATATAACTATAGTATAGCTAATTAAGAGTTACTTACTATAGTAAAGTTATTTAAACACTAGTAATACTATATTAAAGGTATAAAAACACTAGTAAAGGTCCTTTTAGACTACTATAACCTATAGACCTTTATAAGGTAGTAAAAGTTAAATAGAAGGTAAGTATATTAGTATATATTCCTTTACCCTTTTTACTTTATAATTAAATATAGACTAGGGAAGAGTAACCCTATAGATATACTATTAAGAAGGTTTAATTATAAGGGTAAACCTATATTAAATAAGGCACTTTTACTAGAGCTTTAGAAGAAAATAGTAGCTACTAGAGTAATAAAAGAAAAAATACTAATATATTAAAGAAGTTATAGTATAGCACTACTTTTAAAACCTATAAAGGTAAGAGTAGCCTAGGTAAAAGGCTAGTTAGCTACTATAGATCTAGTAAAAGGTTAGCTAGATAAGGGTAATTTTAAGGAGAAAGTAATATATATCTAAGATATTAGTATAGTATAAGAGATCTAGGGGGCTATTAAGTTATTAGATCCTTACTAATCTAGGCTAAATAAACTATTAGTATAACTACTATAAAAGGTATAGGACTAAGACCTAGATTTATAAAGGTAAGGAGGTAAGGTTAACTCCTTAGTAAAAGGGAGGGGAAAAGCTAGTCTATAGTTATATAGTATAAGGGATCTCTTAATATATAAAGCCTAGGTAGTTATTCTATAGGAGCCTATCTT
>JFGX01000643.1:0-11152 GCA_000729855.1 Epichloe aotearoae | reverse complement strand
TTTTACTACTCTAGTAGCTACTATCTTCTTCTAAAGCTCTAGTAAAAGTGCCCTATTTAATATAGGTTTACCCTTATAATTAGACCTTCTTAATAGTATATCTATAGGGTTACTCTTCCTTAGTCTATATTTAATTATAAAGTAAAAAGAGTAGAGAAATATATACTAATATACTTACCTTCTATTTAACTTCTACTACCTTATAAAGGTCTATAGGTTATAATAGTTTAAAAGGACCTTTACTAGTGTCTTTATACCTTTAATATAGTATTACTAGTATTTAAATAACTTTACTATAGTAAGTAACTCTTAATTAGCTATACTATAGTTATATTTAATATCTATAAACTTCCTTAACTAAAAGGCTACTAAATACTAATAACCCTTATTATCCTACTAAGATAGGATTCCTACTATTATAAAGATAGAGGTATTTATCTTAATATACACTAGTTAACTTAGGTTATAATATTAGAGAAGAGGCACTTACTAAAAGGTATCTTTTAGCTAGCTAAATACTAGCTACTCCTTTACTCTAAATATAAACCTCTTAATCTAGATACTATTTTAACTACCTTTTATTAATATATAAAGGGGTGCTACTATTCTAGAGTATTTATAGATAAACTATTAGTAAAAGTTATAAAATCTAAGAAAAGACTATATATCTTTAAAGCTTATAGGCTCCTTTTATTCCTAGATTATATTAACTCTATATATATTTATTAATATCCTATTAACTAATAGAATAAACCCTAGGAATTTTACTAACTCCTAGTAGAAAGAACACTTAGAAGGTTTTATATATAGCTTTACTAACCTTATACGCTCTAAAACCTCCTTAATATATATAGTGTATTCCTCCTATATTTTAGAGAAGATAAGGATATTATCTAGATATACTATATAGTTAATATTAACTAGCCTATAAAGCGCTTTATAAATATAGCTTTAGAAGGTAGCTAGGGTATTAGTTAACCTAAAGGGCATTATAAGGTATTTATAGTGTCTATAGTGTATATAAAAGGCTATTTTCTATTTATTACCCTCCTTAATATAGATTTAGTAGTATATATCCTTAATATTAATTTTTAAGAAAAAATAAGCCCCTTAGTATTAGTTAAGGATCTCTAAAATTAGGGGGAGAGCGTAGTAATTCTTCTATATTACCTTATTAAGTCCTTAGTAATTTATATATAGCTAGAGTGTCCTATCTTTCTTTAGCATAAATAGGATAGGTATACCTATAGGGCTCTTAGAGAGTCTTATCTAGCCTTTCTTTAGGTTATTATTAATATATTCCTAGAGCTCTTTTAGTTTACTCTAGGAAAGAGAGTAAATTAGTCTATATAGGGGTATAGCCCTAGGTATAAGGTTAATTACATAGTTAGTTATCTTCCTTAATAGCAGGCTCCTTACCTTATCTAATATAAATATATCTTAGAACTTATATAGTTTCTTTAGGATATCCTTAATAGTTCTATATGCTTTTGCCTCCTTCTTATCTTTAAAAGGGATAAACTTATTTTCTATAACCCCTATAATAGTATATATAATAGTCTTATTATATATTACCTTTATAAACTTATAGGGGGTTAGTAATAAAAAAGCTACTCTTCTTTTCTTAAATTACTATTCCTATAAATATAAATAAAGATATATATATTCTTTTATAAGTGTATATATTCTAATTAATATAGGGCTTCCTTTAACTCTTAGGTCCTTATTAATAGCTATATATAGTAGCTTAAGGTTTTTCTCTTTACTCCTTAAGTCTTTAATTATAATAAGTACCTTATAAACACTATATTAAGGGACTATAAGGGCCCTTACTACCTTAAGGGTAGGTACTATAGCCTTAGCCTTATTAAGCTTATATACTTATATAAACTAGGCGCTAATAATATTAATCTTAGCATAACTATCTAGATTAGCCACTATTTTAATATCTTTATGCCTATAAATAGTAACTAGTATGTGAAATTAATACCCTACTAGTACTTAGGTATTTAAGGCAGAGGTAAGGGTATTTACTTCTGCCTTAGGAAGTTTCCCTAGCCTTCTTACTAGTCTTTCTTTAGCTTATTATAATTATAGGAAAGGTATTCTATACTACTATAGTTATAATACTACCTCTTATCCTAGGTTTTATTATTATTTAGGTAAGTAGCTAGGGTCTTTTCTTTATCTTTATCCTTCTAATCCTTATAGGGCCTATAGCCTTATAGGGAATTATATCTAGGATATTAGGGAGCTTTATATAGGCCCTTATCTCCTAAGTTACTTAGCTTTTACTTATTCCTTAATATTACCTCCTAGAATTACTAGGTAAGTTATATAACCTCTTCTTAGGTTATTCTAGTAATAGATAAATATAGGTTAATATAGTCCTATAGGTTAGGGAGTAATTTTATAAAGAATATAAGGGCTTAGGTCTTTTCTAGGGCTCTTTTAAGGTATTTCTCTAGTAAATCTAGGAAGATACTAAATTTAATAAGGCTTTAACTCTCTTATTACTTTATATTCTCTAGCTATGTAGCTATCTATATATTATAGTTTATAGAGTCCTTAAGCAACATAAGGGTCTAGGCCTAGAACTTATCCTAGTTATCTTTAGGGTAATCCTAGCTATTAGCTAGTTATTCCTTAATGTATTAGTCCTATCTTACCTAATAGTTTATATATATATAGTTAAGTGTAAAGAGAATCTTTTAGTTATTATATTAGTACTTCTTCTTTACCTCCCTAAAGGTATAGTTTAGGTTATTTAACTATATCTTATACTTCTATAGATTTATAGGGTATTAAAGATTAGTAATATTCTAGACTTTAATATCTTAGCTACTAAGACTTAAGGATATACTAGCCTTTTAGCCTCTTTTTACCTATTTCTCTTTCCTATTAAGTTATATTAGGTTAATAAGTTCTTATTCCTATTCTTATAGTTTCTTAAGTTACTTAAGCTAGGTAATTTACTCTCTAACCACTACCTTTTCTTCTTTAGTAATAGAGGGTTTAGTCTTAGTTAGAGTCCCTATAAAGCATAACATACCCTTACCTATAGTATTACCCTTATTTATCTAGTCCTAGTTAATATATAGTATTACTTTAGTAGATTATATAGTTCTCCCCCCTATATTACTCTTAGGTAACTAGTAGGAGAAGCTTTAGAATTATAAGAATAAGAGATAGCTAGGTAAGAGGTATAAGGGCACTTATATATTAACTAAAGCTTACTAGGTCTAAGTGTATTATATATATAAGTTACTAGCTTATAGCTAGCGGCTTACTAGTGTTATGTAAACCTAGCCCTAGGACGTGGTGTGCCTATTAGGTGGTGCGCTAGTGCGCCGGTGTTATGAGTGGGCCTCACATTAACAAAGAGCTATAATATTAATTATTAGCCTTTTTTCCTTTATTATACCTAGCTTAATAAGGTATTTATATAATAAAAAAGAGTTAGTATAAAGAATTATAGGGATTTAAGGCATCTTTAATTAGTCTATAATCTAATTAAGGGTTATAGATATTACGTATATAATATCCGCGCCTTAAACTATACTATATAATTTAGATGTAAGCGCGCTACGTATAACTTACTTGCTCTTTATTAAGCTATATATAATAATATTACCTTTTATAGTAAAGGTATTATTATCTTATATTATCTTATTGCTAATTATAATTACGTACCTAATATATAAGCTAAGGTCCTTATTATTAGCTAGTAATCTATTTATAAATATAAAGAGCTTTACTTCTTTAAGGGTTAAGGGAATGTATTATAGCCCTTACTACTAATTCTTAATTTACTACTTAAGGCGTTTATTAAGTTATATAATATTGTTAGCTAAAGGTTCTTAGTGTTAAGTAGTAATTAATAGGTTATATAAAGCTTCTAGTTAATATATAGTTATAATATAGCCTCCTTAGGCTTATTATTCTATATAGTCTTACTTTACTATTAGAGATTATAGATTTACTTCTTTAATCTTCTAGCTTTAGCCCTTCTAGGTTAAGATATAGCTATTAAAGATAAGGGGATCTTTAGTTATTAATTATTATTTTTCTTTAGCTATAAATTTAGCCTTCTAGAGCTCTTTCTCTTCTTTTTAGAAGAAGTTATTATTACTTAGGCCTAATATATTATCTATTTATATTTTAATAATACTAAAGAGGTTCTTATTATTTAGGGCTATAACTAGTAAGCAAGGATTATAGGTTAAGGTTATTATATTAAGGTTATCCCTATAGTAATAGAAGTATATTACCTACTAGTAGGTTCTAGCCTCTATAATCCTATAAAGAGGCTTAATTACCTTTATTACTATTCCTTCTAGAAAGAGATATGTAATTTGCTTTAGTAATCTTATAATAATTAGCCTTATTAGCGTTATTTATAATTAAACATAAGCTTATATAATATCGCGAATCTAAAGGTAAATCCTTTTTTACCTTAATAATAGAGTAATAGCTATAATTAATTATTAGCTTGCTTATTATATTATTAGTAACTACATTAAGATAAATTCCTTCTCTTTATTATTATAACCTTATATAATAAGGCAAGACTTCTTATATAGTAAGTTTATTCCCTTGCCTCTAATCTCTCTAACTATATAAGAATTAAAGAGTCTATAGCCTCTATGCTTTACTAGGTTAAACTTTATAAATCTAAATATGTTATAAGCTTATAAAGTATTAATCTTAGCCTAGTTAGATTACTTAAAGGGCTTACCTAGGGTTATAATCTTTCCTTCTTAGCGGAGTTAGAGGGTAAGGTTCTAGTTAGCCTTCTCCTTTACTATAAGGAATACTATATTTAGTATTTCTTTAGCTATAATTTCTTTAATAAAGGCTTGCTCTTAGTCTTTATTAATAAATAGAAAGAGCTCTATAGCTTTAATAGTCTTCTTAATATTATAAGCCCTAGCCCTAATAGCCTTTAATTTTACTATCTTAAGGCTATTAGCTTTATAGCCTCCTATAGGGGTAGCTTTAGCTACCTTAAGTTAAGCTATAAAGTCTTTAACTTTATAGCTTCCTATAGGGGCTATCTAGGCCTTATAAGCTTTTATAAGCCTAGTTTTAGCTTTATAAGCCTTTATAGGCTTTTCTATACCCTAGTTAATATTAAATTAAACTATAAGGGCCTTCCTTAGCCTCCTTTATTTTCTTTTTACTAGCGCTAGTAGCTTTATTTCTTCTTTTACTTTTACCCTTACTTTTATAGTAGTAGGAGACTTTTCTTAAGTAGTAGTAGTAGCTAATGTAGTTATATCCCCCTTAATATCTTAGGGCTTTATCTCCTAAGATCCTAGCCCCTTTATAATATATAGGTCTTTATAGTAAGGCTTTACTACTATAGAGCGGAACTTTACTAGGCTATAAGGCATCTTAACTATATAGGTCTTCTTATTAGTAGTAATTAGCTTATAAGGGCTATACTAGCTACCCTTCTCTCTTTATATATATATATTAGCTTATAAAGGTAGCTAATATATAGGTAAGGTATTAGGGCTATTCTAGGTGCTAAGGGCATTATAGACCTGCTATAAGGCTAGGTAGTAGCAGACCTTATTAGTAGCCTTCTAAATTACTTTAGCACACTAAATAATAGAGACGCTTAGTAGTAACTTATTTATTATCTATAGGTAAGCTTTAAAGACTAGTAGGGTTAGCACTAGGCTATTAGGGCTTACTAAGTTATTAATAGCTTTAATAGCTATCTAGAGATATTACTCTAGTAAGATCTCTGCGCTAATTAAATCTATAATAATCTTATAAGCCTAGCGTAAAGGTCTATAATATCTTTTAACCTTTCTAATGCTATTATAGGCTTTAATTAGTATCTTATTAATCTTAATTAATATTAATTAGGTATAATACTTAAATTTAGCTAAAGCAAAGTTATTACTAGTATTATAGATAATCTAATCTAGAGGTCTAAGATAAGTATTAATCTAGCACTCTCTAATAGCATCCTAGATATCTTAGGCCTTCTGCCTCTTAGGATTAAGGAATTAGGCTACTTAGAATAAGGTTACTAAATTAATAATATAAAGGACTAGTTAGTTATTAATCTAAGTAATATTAATAATAATCTTATAGTTAAAGTTATAGTTATTCTTAATAGTAAATTTAAACTAGCTAGGGGCTTTTCCTTTTATCTAATAATAGTAGTAGACTTTAGTTAGCTTCTTAATTACCTAGCGTTTAATATTATAACTAGCTTATTAAAGAATCTTTATAAGCTATTAAACAGAAGGATACCTAAAGTAATAATATAATTAATAGATCTCCCTCTTTAATAAGTAAAAGGTAACTATTTCTTTTACCTTTAGTAACCACTAAGGGTAACCCTATTATTACACTATAGGCATAGTCTTATTGCCTTAAATTAGCATATTTATAAGGTTATTAATCTTAACTTATATCTTATTTATATTAGTAATTAAAAAGAGAAAAGGGGTAGCTATATTAATAATATAAAATTTAAGCTTACTAAGCTTTATAAGCATATAGAGAATACCGCTTATAGTTACTAATCTAGCACTAAATATAATAATTTATAGCTTATAAGGGGTTATCTTTAATAAAGGTATTAATCTTAATAAAGCTTTTACTTATACCTTCCCTATAGTTAACTTGCTTACTACACTAGTATTAAGTATAATACCTCTAAAGACCTCTTTAGAATAGTATTCTTTAAAGATATAGTAAGTTAAACCTTTATTAAATTCTTATAGTTTATAAGGCTCTTACTTAAGGAAAGTATATTAAAAGGCTTAATTATTAAGGGTAGTAAGGATATTAGTATTAATAAGGTTATAGTTAGTTTATAGTCCTAAGTAAAAGAATTATATAATACTTAAATATACTATTAATAGTAGTTTTTCTATATTATTATTATTATTATCTTAGGCCTTTATATAGGCTATAAGATATAGCTCTTACTCCTAGCTAGGGCCCTTATTAGGCTTATTATTATCTAGCCCTTTATAGGAGATAAGGAATGCCTAGAACCTCTTCTCTAAAGGGGGTGTATAATAGGCCTTACTAGCTTACTAGTAGTCCTTTTCCTTCTAATATTCTTTAGTAAGATAGTTAAAAGACTAGTAGCTGCTTTTACTATAGATAAAGCATTACTTAGAGCTATGCCTAGGGCTTTTCCTATAATAGCTTCCCTTACTATAGGGTTATTATCTATACTAATAATTAGTAAATATAGCTTTAAAAGGGTCTTTATCTTAGTACTAATAATATTAAATAGTTCTCTTATTAAACTCTATAATAGTAATTACCTTATAAAGGTCTTTAGTAAGACTTTTAAAGCCTAGAGAGTATATATACTTTACTATTTAATATTTAGGTACACTAGCTACTATATTTAATACTTACTTATAAAGCTTAGTATTTACTATATTAGAGGGGTATAGCTCTTTATAGATTTTCTTAAGGGTAAATAATATAATCTTAAGGTACTTAAGCTTAGTCTTATTAGGATTCTTAGTAATTATATTATTTAGTATTATACTACTTTACTTATAGTAATAGAATTATTAATTACTTTCTATCTTAAAGTATTAATAAATATAAGTAATTATCTTTATATAGGAAAGGTTTTTCCTAAAGAGGTAATTAAGGTAGTATTACTTAGTATTATTTATTAATATAATAAGGAAGGCCTTCTAATAATATATTTAAGGAAGGTTAATTCTATTATACTTATTCTTAAAGAGTGTAATCTTAGGCATAAGAAAATTATATAGCTTCCTACTATAGTAATTATTATCTTTATATATCTTAGTAAGTTCTAAGATTTTCTTTATAATCTAATCTTTAGAAGGAAAGTATTATATAGAAGGCATAATTTATTATAAATAATAGTCCTTAGGGTAAAGTAATTAGTATAATTAGGATTACTATAAGGGCTTTTATAGAGGTTAAAGAGGTTATTAGGATTAAGGGAAGTCAACTTCTAGGGTAAGTAGTAAGGAAGGCTAGGGTTAAGGCTTTAGTGGTTTAGAAGATTATAATCTCTCTTATAGCTATAATAGCCTTAACTCTTACTAAACCACTTCTTCTAGTAATATTATAATTAGCAACCCTTAGCCTTATCTTATAAGAATACTATAATCTTATAGGGAATTCTATAGCTCCCTAATAATATCTTTATTAGCTCTCCTAAAGGTATCTTAAGACTAGCCTTTAAAGTCTTCTTAAAATAACTCCTAGAGGTTATTATCTCTCTAGTTTTAATGCTTACTAAGGTTAATAAACCTTATAATATAGTTATTAAGCTTATATTATATAGTGGTCTAGAGGTCTAGTTTAATTAGTTTTTCCTAATTATTTATAAGGGCATAAGTAAGTGGTTATAGCTATAGCGGTAACTCTCTCTTCTAAGGTCTCCTAAAAGCTATTATTAAAGGTAAGGGCACCCTCCCAAGTACGAGGTAAAACTGCTTAGCTTATTACACCCTAATACCCCATTCTTTTATCTTCTTTTTATCTGCCTTGTAAATCTTATTATTAACTTTGCCCTTGTTTTTTAGTATTTTTTCCCTTATATTATAAATACTATTAATTATCTCTAGGTTAGATTTATCTTTGCTTCCCTTCCCTTTGCTTTTCTTCTCTTCTACTATATTATTTAATATTTTAGATAGTGCGGTGTCCTTTTTATTACCTTTAGCTATACTATAGTCTAATTAGTTAGTTATTAATTAGTTAATTAGTAGCCTATGACTTACCTAGTGATTTGAATTGGATTAGAGGTAAGTAAGAATAAGTTATGTGTTTAGTTCGCCTTAGAGCTTTAAAGGATAAGTTATAAGGTGTAAGATAGAAAAGATATAAAGAGATAGAATAAACACGGTTATAGAGGAAGGGGGAATTATGTTAATTTATACTATAAGTAAAACTTAAATAGATTTAAGTTTAACTACGGTCGCAAACTATAACTCTTACGCTAACATAGCCACAAACTTTATTACAAACTTTATATTAACCTTACAGCCCCTTATATTTATGGCTTAAAGCTTATTCCTTTATATAATAGGTTTTACCTATTACTGCGGTGATAATTATTAGTTTATTAATCATTAAACTAGCTAGGTATCGCTAGTAATTTTCTTATCACTTATAAATTAGATGCATTGGCCACAACCAATGACCCCAAAAAAATCATAAAATCAATAAAGGTAAGGGCACCTTACTTTTAGTAGTAAGTTAGGGGGTTTCTTCTCCTAGTAATAGTCTAGGTAATAGTTTAGCCTTTATAGTAGCTTTAGCCCTCCCTCTTATTAATAGTCTAGTAATTAGATATATTATATTACCTAAGGGGTTTAGTCTTTAATTTATAGCTATATAAGTTATAAGGGGGCGTTATTAAGTTATTATTAAATAACTTTAATTAAGCTTATGTATTTGCCTATCTCTAAATCCAGAGCTTTATATATAAAATAGGAAAATAGGAAAAACAGTAGGAAAAGTAGTATAAGCAGTAAAAGTAGTAAAAGTAATAGAAATAATAAATTAATAGGAATAAATAAAGTAATAGAGATAATAAAAGTAATAAGGGAAAAACAGGAAGGGGTAATTCCTTATAGTAAAAGGAGTACCTAGCTAATAAGTATAGGGTAAATAGCACTAGAGGGGAAAGGAATAAGAAATAAGTAGTAGATAATTATAAAGAGAGGTTTTAGGTCTATTAGAAAGAGAGGTTATAAAGGGAGATATTATAGGTAAGTTAGCTAGCTTAGCTAAGGTTATTTAATATTAGGTTTAAAGTAAATGCCCTCTTATAGTAATAGATTTAGTTATTTAGTTAGTTTTCTTATAATAAATAATAGGATTAATCTCTCTATTAATAATCTAATAATAGAAGAAGTTAATCCCTTAGAAGCCTAATAAGTCTATAGCTAGAATTTAAGTCTCTTCCTTTAGCATACTTTTTGTAGTTATACCCCTATTCCTAAAAGTCTAAATAATAGGAAAATAACCATAGTATTTATAGAAATGTCTTTTCTTATAATACCTAACTTATCTATAGTTATAAAGTTAACTACTAATTAGTATTAGTTATACTAAGGTGCTTACATAGGTAATAATATAATAAGTCTATAGTATTAAAGTTAATAATAATTTAGAAAAGGGAGAAGAGAGGGAAATCTAGCTAGGAGAGAAGGTAGGTAAAATAAGAAAGTAAGGCAAAAGAGAGGGTAGCGAATAAGTTAGCTAATTATATTGCGTGCATTAATTTGGCGGCCCCACTAGCCTTACATTTAGTCTAGCCTTTAGCCACGATTAAGCCAATGAAGATCCAGAGGAATTAATAATAAGTAATAAAGTATTTTACTAGCTATAAGATATAGAGTAATATTACTTATAAGAGATATAAAAGTGTAATAATTATAAGAAGTATTATATAAAATTTAATAACTTTACTCTAGAAGTTAAATATATAGCTTACTTATTTTATACTAATCTATATTATTACCTAAGTATAAGACTAGACCTTATTA
Organism: Epichloe aotearoae; assembly: GCA_000729855.1. Classification (NCBI taxonomy): domain Eukaryota; kingdom Fungi; phylum Ascomycota; class Sordariomycetes; order Hypocreales; family Clavicipitaceae; genus Epichloe; species Epichloe aotearoae. Next base: position 623 of record JFGX01000643.1, on the reverse strand, counting down.
TATTTAATAATAAGTTAGATATAAGTAACTAAATAATTTATAGTAAATACTAGTAGTATATCTATATATTTAGGTACTAGCCTTAATATAATAAAATTAATTAATAGGGAGTATTATATTTACTAATTTAGTATAGTAATAAGCTAGTACTAATAAGAAAAGAGCTAAATATAAGAAGTAAAGTAATAACCTTTTAATTAAATTAGGTATAGTAAGCTATTTTAAAGGCTAGAAGCTTTCTAAATACTTGTTATACCTAGTATTAGAGTAAGATCTAGCACTAGAATATATAAATCTAATATAGTAGGTTATATATTTATAATAAGAATAGTATAAAGGAGAATTAAGAATAGTATAAGATAAATTAAATATACTATTATAGTAAGCTATAAAGGGTAGTAAAGATATTAATATAGCTACTATAGCTATTAAGAAAATAGTTAAAACTAAGGCAAAAGCTAAAAGAAATAGTAGTAAAGGTAATAGTATTAATAATAAGCTAGAAAAATTATAGAATCTAGAAGTAAGAAGGTAAAAACATAACTAAGTAAAATAATAATTAATATAGAAAAACATTAAAAGGGTTAAAAGATAAAAGTAGTTATAAGAAAGTAAAGTAATTT